>JAHWFP010249809.1:6847-27417 GCA_023313725.1 Lithobius niger
GTGAGACGATGCGGAATGAGCGAGCAAAGCGAGCGACTCCGCTAGTACACATATAAACATACACTTTTCCAATCGCCACTGGAGGGACGCTTGCTTACAAGCCACACACAAGTGAAACCGAAGGAACATACAATAAAGCTGGCCGGATCAGTATAGCTCAGCGGTATCCTTCGCATTTGGTTTCAAAGGTCGTGGGTTCAGTGCCTGACATTTAAGTCCAAAGGCAATGTATATAGGTTTCATCTGTATTTATTTAACCTACTTGAACCTATTTGACTTTCTGTCCTGTGTAATTCCAACAGTTTGGAAAGATACCCACAGGCAGGCACAAGTCGCTTGACTATTAGAAATATTTATTGGCCATTATTTAACTTAAAACTGCTTAGCAACGCCCTTGACAACGCAAGCATGATGATGAACACCAGCTAATGTCTGTTCCTAAAAGACTGAAGCGTGACGTCACTTTTAATGGAAGCGGTGTAATCTGCTCAGCTGCCAATCCGTCTGATAAATTTAGGAAAGTGAGAGGGAAAGTGCTCAGTGCTCAGTACCAAGTCGCCAGCAGACATCAAAATTTGCTAGTCAGCAGACATGTAAATTTGCTAGCAAGCACACATGTAAATTTGCTAGTCAGCAGACATGTAAATTTGCTAGCAAGCAGACATGTAGATTTTGCTCGCCAGCAGACATGTAAATTTTCTCGCCAGCGGACATCAAAATTTGCTCACCAACAGACATAACAATTTGCTCGCCAATTTCTGAACATTTACTCGCCAACCTTGTGAAAAACATTTTCAGAAATTTGATGCCATTTCAGATTTATACATTTATTATTGCTGGCAATACCAATATGAAAGATTAACCGAGTAGCCCTTGCAATTTTGAGTACAACATTGCAACAAACTGTTCGTTTCTATTTAAACATGTTGTAATGTTGTAATGTGGAACTCGCTCCCAGATTTTGTTACTTCTGCACCTTCAGTTAATGCATTTAAAAACAGGCTGGATGACCATACTGCTGATGACCTGACATATTATTTTGATTAACTTTGTGCATTGTATATTTTACACTGTTCAGATTAATTTGTTCCTTTGTTTATACTACTCTTTTTGATTAACTTGAACCATTTATTTATTTATTTATTTATTACTATTTTTTTCTCCTTGACCGAAACCATGACCAAATTGTTATTGTTATGAACTTTTCTTGTTGTTATTACATTTAATATCTTTTGTATGTTTGCCACATTCCTCTTTAGGAAACCGGCAACTCAATGTTATTATTAAATTAAAATTATTTAGCACGCTAACAGAGATTTTTTTTTTAGTTTCGGGGTTTGTTATCGCAAAAGAAATTTGACGAGTAGCACTCAAAATATCTTTTGCCTCGTCAGTTGGCGAGTGACAAACCGACAGTGGCGAAGGCTAAATGGCCTTTAAATAACGATTAACTAATGAATTTTATTCTGGTGAATTGGAGATGGCATCGCTCATAATAATTTGGGGTTGAAATATAAATGACACGTGTTAATTTTAATTGCTCATGCGCTTGGTTTTGGAAGCCGCTTTTTAAAGTCATGTTCGTAGCATTTTTCTTCGTTCAAAGAATTAGCGGCCCAACATTCTAGAATTATTAGTTTCTACAATCACTTTTCTTTGACCTTTCTATTCTGTCTCTCTTCAAGTGAAGTCTGTGTCTCTTTACTCTTAACACTAGTCACCTGGCATCAGAAGAAAAATGCCTGCAGGCCTCTGCTGTGTATTTTTTTTTTTTGATTGCCTTTTTTTCCGCTTCGTGCTATAGCCTCCGATTACAGACCTCGACAAGTACCCTCCAGATTTTTTGTTACATCTGACAACTAGCGAGTGTGTCATTTTGATGCAGTTAATCACTCACTAGTTGTGGTCGGGTCACTCTGCTTACTATTCTCTATGGGAGTGGTTAAACCAGCATTGAGTCACATTTGTGCGCATTTATTTAAAGTGTGGTGATTAACCCCCGAGAACTGTCCATATTGGTGAAAAGAAATTATCAATTTCGACGAAACCGCTATTGGTTACAAGTATGGGCTTTCACCATGTTTTAATAGCCTGGGCAGTAGCTACAATCCTTGGCACATTGAAAGGGGGGTGGAGGGGCTCAAGACCTCCCACCCCATAAGCAAAGCGGGCAAATTATATTGACGATATTTTTATTTTATTTTTTGCTTTATGTTAAGCTGACGGTGTAAATACTTTTTAGAAGCAGCGTGATCATAAAATAATCACGCGTTTTTACGAGCGTGTCAAAATGCTAAATAAACTCGTCGAGAACATGCGTAAAAAAGCAATGTCGAGAAGCCACATGCGTCATCTTCCTAGAACCCCACTGGGGAAGCTAACACTGCTCCCCCAGACACCCTAGCTGAAATTTTTCGACCTCCTGCAAAGGTTTTTCCTGGCTGCGCCATGACTACAATTGTTTCAGGCGTGGCAACTGCTAATACCCCCCCCCCATCTCAAAATTTTTACTCCCCTTCCCTCCCCCCCCATTGATAATATTAAAGCTTTTGAGTGAGACCTAAAATTATCAGTTGTTGGGGGGGGGGGGGAAGTAAAAATAATAAGGTGAGGGGGCATCCTACATTCCTCGTTTGAACGGAACTTTCTAAACCTTCTGGTGTTGCCAAATTTTTAATATCAATTCTTCGTTCGAACAATCTTACTAGGCAAATGTGAGTCTTTAATGCAGGCACATAAGCCTCGAGTCCAGCTAAATTTATCTACCGTCAACCATATTCCATGGGAGGTGACAGAAAATAGAAGAGAGCCGGACAATAGAGGTTGACAGATAGCATTCGGATTTATTTAGCCGTCACTATCGATCGCTGGACATAATCCGTTAATCTTGGGGCCCAACTGTCACAAAGCTGTCGATAACTAACCTGTGGACGCAATGTACGGGCGAAAGGGTCACCAGACCCAGTCTGGACCAATCTCTCTCGCAACAAATGAGCCACTGGACGAGTCACATTAGGTCTGGACACCCACGACCAACTCAAACCTTGGCCGCACTAGTTGTCACTAGATAGTACTACTCAACGCCAGAACCCGTTGCACAAATCGAAACCATGTGGAAAACTCATGGCACTTCACGCTATGAAAAATGTGGGGAAACTGGAAAAGTGGTTCATTTCCACATGGTTTTGATTTGTTTAAAATTAGAGAGTTCAACAAAGAGTCTGGAAAGCCAAGTGTGTGAACTGAAGATTTAAATTATGGTTTAAACAATGTCTTTCATATTACACAATTTCATTTTTTTAAACACCAAATAAAAAAAATTCAACGCCGCATTAACCCCTTTAATTCTTTTGACTTTTTGAGGTTAAGTTGCATTGGAGTCCTTTAATAGCACAGCTCCATCCTTATAAGTATAATTAAAAATCAGAATACGTAATTTTAAAGCCTGGTAGTGTACAAACAAATTAAGAAAATACGACGTTTAGGATAAAAAAAAAATCAGAACCATTTTCAAGTAACAAACGATAAAATCACATCACATCAAGGCTTATAGTTAGTTACCCGGCCAAAACTGGGCTAGGGTAGTCAAAATAGCTCAACCGATATTGACTGCCCCAGCTCTGTTTTGCTTGGGTGACTATATGGGTGTCATTTAACCCTACACCTTGTTATTGACTGAATGTGATTTTATCCTTTACTCTTCTCATTTTACTTAAAAAGGTTCTCTTTTTTGGGAGAAATGTTTTTTTTTTTTTATTGATTTCTTTGTACATTACCTGGATTTAAAACACTTTATTAACACATTTGTTTTTGGGGAACGGAAACAAACAAAAAAAAATTGGTCTAGATAATAAAAAAAAAACGTTAAAATTGGTTTGGAAAAACTTCAGAACTCAAGGGAATTTCTAATTAGCTTTAGCCAGACAGCCTGTCAAATGTAAAGTAACCTAAACCAATATTGCCCATCTAATTACTTTATGTTTTAATAAGGGAATCCTTTTTAGCGCGCTAAGTATGCACTCTGGTTTTCAGTGGCACTAAGTAGTATATCGGAAGTACCAACCAATTTGTACAAAATTTATGCGTATTTAAAACGTAAAGCACCAGAAAGAGAGAGAAACCTTTGGTAAAACTGGATTACAAATAAATAGATTAATTAATCATTAAACAAACGCAGTTTGGTGTAATAAACAAGCATCATTAATATCTGTGTATCACCTAAAACTCGCAAATCGCCAGAAACGGTACGGCAGGGGTGCTGAATATGCCAGAACGCTAGAACGAGGTTCGCGGGAAATTACAGAGAACTGTGGAAATTCACTGGAAAATGGCTTGCCTACATTGTGAAATGCTATGGAAATTTGAAAAATCTGTAGGTAATTTTTGTGGGAAATTTTGTCCAGTAAGAATTTTCTGCACCCCTGCGGTACGGAAGTTCGTGTTATATCAGGACCTTATGTAAAGTTCAGTTAGAAGTCTACGAGGAATGTTGAAGCAAACATTTAGGCTTTGTCCTAAAATATGACGGAAACAGAGCCCAACTCGGGGAATTTGTGTAGCATACTAAATTCGGCCTATTTTAAAATATGGGATTCCCTTTTGGGAACCACTTTATTTGAAAGACTGCCGAATTATGGAACATGTACAAAGTAATTTTACCAAGAGAGTAGGGATCTGTATCATGTTGAAAATGCTCAAAGACTTCGCAAGTTAAAGTGGCACTATCACCGATTGAAAATAGGCAGAATCTGGCAACATCTAGCTTTATCCAGTACTATCTAGCAGTTGCTTGCACCAAGCAAACGAATGCACAACGGCATTTCTTTTAACGAAACAAGCAAGCCACGACCATTGAGTGAAAATCTGGCACGTCATCGTGCACCTGGGTGCAAGCTGTAGCCGTTAACAATATCAGTGCCGCTAGATGGCGCCATGGTATTTTCGTTCGCTTTTCAATCGGTGATAGTACCACTTTAAAACTCCCTTCCTTGAAATGGCATCGATAGAGAGGTGGGTTGATCTACATCATGTTCAAGGTCTTGCATGGTTTTTGATCTGAACTGATCCTCTTCCCCCTCCCCCCCCCCCTCAGAGCTAGACGTACTTTACGAATGGTCCCTAATGGTCATCGACAACCGCCTTGCAAGACATCAAGGTCAACATCCCTCAATGCATAACGTGTTCGATAACGACACGGTTGCACCGGATATTTATTTAACCCAACCTCGTATGGAAGACTGCAGCAGAAAACTCTGAACCTCTTTTCAGGGACAAAGGAGGTGAAGCCGTAGGCTAACGAGTAGTTCGAGCGAAAGTTAACAATTATTAACAGCCTCATTTAGGCCTAATCAGGCGGAAGAAAGTAAGTTTGCCGCTCCCGTCCCCCTACTCCCATCCCCCCTTCCCATCAACTCCCGTTCCCTTCTCCCATTCACAGTCATTGCCAGATCAGAAAGACAAAAAAAAAAAAAAAAGAAGAAAAACGAAAAAAAGCTCGAATCGATTACGCGAAAACAAAAGACGCCACTTACGAATGCTCTTTTCTTCACAAGAATCTCGCAGCTTTTCCATCCGGCGTCGTCACTCACTCCCTCCCTCCGAATTGAATTTTTGGAAGAGCAGAGCAAAGGAGAGAGAGAGAGAGAGAGAGAAAACCGAAGCCGAAAAGGAAAATGGCCGACACCTCAAATTTCAACCCGTATACCGAAGAAGCGAAATTGATTGTAAATTCCACCAGTCCTTCGCGGGCTTGCATGGGGATTGAAAGACGTGCGGGGGTGGATGGAGTCGGGGGGGGGGGGGGGCGGTACGCGCGTGCAACAGCTGTCTTCCAATCATCTAATATCGCTACAGGTGAAGGTCTGCTATTTACTCTAGTGTTATTGATCAAGAACCGGCCTCTCGTCTTTTCTGTTACACATCAGGCGCTGGAGAGAGAGAGAGAGACAGAAAGTAAGAAGACGTACAAGAAGAAGAGCGCTACTAAATCGGTGTGCGGTAAACAATAAAGGAACAATATGCGGGTGCAAGCACGCGCACGCTGGGCTTTGCGGATACCGTACTCGGAAATTTTTCCCCTGAAGCTCCTTCACCCTCGAAGGAAGCTGCTGCACGCAGCACGCTTGATATTGGTTAGGGGGGATGTCTTCGTAATTTTCGTTTGCGAACATGTGTAAAATCCGCAACAGAACTAAATGCACGATGTTTAGTGTTCACTTCTTTAGGATTACCACAGCAAATTTGAATTAAGGGAGATGTAAATAGGCCTAGTAAAAACCATCAAAAACTGAACGTAAACAATCCAGACGTTTTTAATACTCTCACACTACGGCCCTAAACTCGTTTACACTAATTAAATTTGTTAATACGTAAAGGGGGATGGCCACATTTGCCACTACTATACCACTACCTAGTTCTGTCCAGCCCTTACTTTCAACAGGCGAAGGAACACACAAATAAATTTCTTTTTACACAACAAAAAACAAGCCACGTGCCTCCTTAATTATTGAGTGTAAAGTTGGTGCTCCCACGTGCACCAAGAAGCAACGGTAAAGTTAAGCCCCTTGGGCGCTTTTTTCCATATATCTACCGTTTTGAAACGCAGATTTTGATCCGCTAGATGGGCACCATCTAGTGAGATCAAGGTAACAGTGATATCGTTAACCTCAACCACTTGCTCCCTGGTGCATGTGGACGCACCAACTTTTCATTTAATAATTAAGGAGGCACGAGGATAATTTGTTGTGTTAAAAAGAAATTTCTTTGCGCATTCCGTCGCTTGTTGAATTCAAGTGCTATACATGAACTAAATGGTAGACGGGGCTAGATGCTGCAGCCTATCATTCGGTGAATCAGCACCTTTAAATTCGTTTAGCTAAACGAATTCTGTTAAATGAGTTTCCAGAAGAAGCGATCACACCATCGCCCTCTCCTGAAAATGAAACACAAATAAATAAGATGGATGCCACACCGATTTAAAAAAAAAAAAAACTTAAGACTCAAATAGAAATGTTTCGTGCTAAATGGAGACGAAAACTTGTGTACTGAACTTTGCAGCGAGAATATAGGTACCTTCGTAATTTTATAACAACAATTAACCAATGGGAAGCCAATAAACTGCGGCCACAAGCCAATCACGCCTCCTTAACAGCGATTAAACGACCACACGGTATTTTATCAGATTAAACAAGATCGGCGTCACCCCTCCATCTTGAATTAACGTTCGACTCGTCTTGTACCGCGGCTTACGCCGCATAAACAAAGTATGAAAGAACTGCATTTGGTAGGTCTAAATCAATTTCTAAGCGTATACGACGTACCTGACAGTCAAGTGACACATTATTTAACATCTCGGTGATGTGCGTTTAATCTTTGGTTACCATAGTAACAGAAGTCAGCTGTCCACCGAAGCGCGTTACGCCGTTCTGGTTAGGCCTATCGCCAATACTATGAGAAGCATGGCGATCGAGGCAACCGCAGTGCCGTAATAATATACGGTACTTGATTTAACCGAAAATAGTAGAAATAAATTAATAACAATTATCGTAAAACTTAGTATTGTTACGGATCGTAATCTATTTTTAATATATAAGCAACACTTTGATCAAAAATAAAACACATATTTACTTCCTTTGAATCGTTCTAACACAGTTGTCTGTTTTCACGGGGAATTACTTTCGGTTTCGCTCAAGTTCGTGATAGATTGTTGGGGGGAAACAAAATTACATTATTTATGGAGACGATAGTAGAAAATAGGATTCCTACAGATACTAAACGAACCAGTGACTGCATCGAGCAACAATTACGCTTTTATCATTTTGTGCTAACAAGAATTGTGAATTCAAGCGAGAAACCAATGCAAAACGACTAGGCCGTGTTGTGCAAGTTAAAGTTTCATTTTAAACTTGATGTTTAAGGGAGACGGTATATTCTCGTTTCAAATATAACTCGAGCGTAGTTTAAGTATCGATAAATTTTCTCAACCGCTCGTTATATTCCCAAACTGGTAAAAACACCTCGCGCAAGCGCTCCGTATTTTTTCAGCTTCAGAATGTAACTCTTGGTTGAGAAAATTTATCGATAAAAAACTACGCTCTCGTTATATTATTACTGATAAAGTTAACTTCTTCATGTCACAAAATAATGAAAATGCTGCTTTCATTACCGTAGTGGTTATCCTGTTTCTTGATGTGCAATCAGTGCTGCTACGTACATGTCCCTGTACCGATTTATTATACCGATTATCTATATTTCTCCTCCAATGTTACTATTTATTTATTTGTTCGTCCGTTTACAAGGCAGTTTCAATTCCGTTTTTAGAGCTTGATTTACCCAATCAAGCTCCTATACCAATACGCTAGCAAGCGAGGTCAGCATGGTATGACTCCTCATCACCCGAAGACCGCTTTTTCTAATTAAATCAAACTGCGCATGCGCTGACTCTGACGTCATGTATTTGTGATCTCTGAAAACAACATGACTGTCGTTCTCGATCCGACGAATCGACGCAACTCTGGACTAACAAACTAATGAATATTTATTATGAAACGTAAGTGGGACTGTTCCGAACGTAAAAATTGTCTTCGAGTGTATTATGCTACAATCGGCAACGAGGAATTTACGTTAGGCTAGATAGCTACTGGAAAGAACGATCACGGTCCTAAGCGCAAGGCCAGCTGAGATAGTAGCTCCTTCCTGGCTCAACTCTTATCTCAGCTGGCCTTACCTATGAGCGACCTCCCGGCGCAGATTTGCTTTTTTGGCACGCCGCCGGCAATAATTCCAGCACGAAGTGTTGTTAAAAATTTGAAATAGAAGTAATAAATACCCATCAGAGACCATAGCCGTAAGTTACATTTATTTTTAACAACAATAAAAATTCCTAAACACTGATCATTCTGACTACTACAGGGCCTCGTCACAAAATGCGTGTAGAACAGCGTTTTTTGTCGTTGTTGTAGTTGTGTTTTTTTTCGTCCCGCCAAGTAAAACTAGGGTCATCCCTCCACGACCAATTACTGGGAACTATGTAGCCTTTGTCAGCGGCTGATGTCACCACCAACCGATCAATGACTGGCAACTTGATCAATTTTATTCTACAGACCACTGACGTAGGCACTGATCTCGTACGTACGAACTGGAAAACAAGGTAATTGGCAGAGCGAGCGAGCGAAGCGTAGCCTATAACGGACACCAAATTGCAAAATGTTGGTTGGTTGGTTGGTCCGTTGGTTGCACATTTTTAGTTTGGGTGGAGCCCAAACCAAAGATCGGATTGGAATGAAATTTGGTACAACGCTTCATACCCCAAACAGTATTGCTGAAACAAAATTTGACGTAAATCGAACAATTATTACGGGAGAAATAACTAATTTTCGAATTTATTTCTAACACTCACCATTGTAAATTTGGAATCGTGAATAGTTAAGGAATTCCGACGACGCATACACCTTGCTGGTGGGACTCAAGTGAACTTTAAAAAAAAACGCCGAAATAAATCATTGTAGCTTCCTTACAGCTAATAATCTTTTTTGGCATAACTCAACGAAATAATACCATTTGATTATAGCACTTTAAGCACTAGAGGAAGGCAAGCATAAGGGGAAAAAACAGAAGGGTTCGTTAACGACTCACAGTCGTTTCGTGTGAAAAAGAATACTGGCAGGAATTAAGCAAACATGGCAACCCAAGTGGCGTTGACACTATCAACGGGAATCTCAAATGTGAAAGCATGGTTAGTAAACTAACTGGCCAGATCTACAACGAATTAGAGGCGGTATACAAAATGGACGCCACGACCGTCCCATTTCTTGAGGTCTGTTCGGGAATTGGTAAATCGTATCGGTGAATTTTTGTACGGTGAGTCGCGACATCTATTGGCGGTTTTCAAAATATAATTTTAATTTTACGTAGATTTGGGTCACAGATTTTTATTATGTATTGAGGTGTTTTTAAATCGTTTTTAAGCTATCACTCAGCCACAGTTAAGCTATTTCTCTGGGGGGAAAAAAAGCGACACGTTCGTGTATCCAGAAAGTGTTGCTAGGGATGGAACGTTGGTATTTTTGTACGGACGGTGTCGCCCTCGGTTGACAGAACGAAGCAACATAACGAATCATCGCGTAAGTGGCGTTTTCGGCGGCCATATTGCCAACCCAGTCTCGTAATGCTATTTTTCATCCAAGATCCGGCCAGTACTGTAGATAGCCTTGGTGAAACATCAAATCGCCGATGCAGGAGGAAACCTCTCATATAAGACGACCGTACAAGGCAGACTACGTGTTTATATCACAACACGGAACAATAATTTGGCTTCGTATAATAATTTTAACATTCCTGTATTGCTATGGAAACTGCCGACTCTCCATCCCGTGCTGCAAGAATGAATAGGCTTAACCTCGAAGCAATAGGCCTAACTGTTGTCGTTTACGAAACTAAAACGGGTGATAACAATTAGGCTTAAAATTAGGCTTTAGAATTATTTAAATGCTATTCTCACCCAAGCTAACACCGTCTCACCCAAGCTAACAATTGTGATAATTCTATTTTTTTTTAAAAATAATTAGCGCTCGCCGTTGCAGTATGTGCCAGAGGTGTGCGCTTTAACATTGTCGTAGGAGGCGCCGTAGGGAGCCGCGGATATTTTGAATCTTTTGATTATTTTGACGTACTACCGTTACTGATGATTGTTTAGCTTGCAGTTAAATCTTTATTGTTAATATTTTAAGTCTACGAAAGGTTGTTGTGTTGTAGATTTTTATGTCCGAGCGCATGGCTCAGGGCCGAGGCTCGTGGAATAAAACCAACCAACCAGTCTACGAAAGGTACTCTGCAATAAATATAAACAATGTAAGCATTATTGACGGTGGCAAGTTCCTTGCCAGCTTAACCACGGCGGCTAACGTGTTATTTTACTATGGCGGCGATGACGTAAAGAGGATGCAAATGCCGAAACAGAAACTAAATGTAGGAGCAAACGAAAGCATCTTAAAATTAATATGAAACTTAGCCTACCTAAAATGAAAAAAAAAAGCTAAAAAGTTAAAAACACCAGCAAAGAGCTTCAGCTCAAATGTAGCTAAGTGAATACTGTCCCCAGCTTTTTAAGGACCTTAGTAAATATTACAAAGCCATTATAATGAGAGTAAATACACATTTAAAATAAATTTCTCTTCGCTCCGCCTACAATAGGCCCAAAGCCTGTTTCCTACTATAGTTAGTATAGTCTAATGCCGGCATGTGCGAAATCAACGTAGGCTTGGGCTACTTGTTTGGACAATCTTTCATGACTTTACTGCGTAGTACTTTTTATGGGAGGGTGGGGGAAGGAGAAATATTTAAAACGACTTCTACTGTATTGTTGAAATTATTCATATACAGCCAATATGTCATGTAATGTCTCCATGGGCGCCTTGACAATTTAATAAAGTTAAAGTTGAAGACATTTGTTTTTTTTTTTGTTGTTAAGGGAGGGAAGGGGGAATCAAATTCATAAAACTACTTTTGGGCTATCTAGATATAACTGTGCTATCTAGATATTTCATCCTCATCAGTCGTGCGATAGCGTCGTAGTCGGATAAATGAAATGCGCAAAACGCCGAGACTAAACGGTTTGGAGGCCACCCGTATCATACAACTGCCAAACGATGTTGGATATTTTTAATGTTGCTTCAGTTCACTAGTGTTCTAATTAAATTTACAGTATAAAATGAAACCTATTGAAGAATCGTAGTGGGCTCGTCTTTAATTGAGAGGTGCGCTTCGCCATGCCATCCGACGCAGTTGATCAAAACATGTATGGGGGGATGGTGGGGATTGAGGCAAAAAAGCTAGAAATGCAAGCGACCACTAGTTATACGGTTGCATACGCGTCGTGGAACCGCGGCCACGAAATCATTTGGTTGTTAGGATTGTATTCTTGCGAGGGGTATCACACGTGTTAGACAATTAGTAGTCATACCGACCGCTGTATTCGCAAGAGGAAACAAATCGACTCTCACAGGTTTATTTAAACACAAAAAATTTAGCATAAATAAGCCTAACCTAATTACCCTTCCTCTCGCCATACAAACAAATCTTACATTTATTCTCTTTTTTGGGGCGGAGGGGGGAGGGGCATTGAACATTTGAGCCTTAGCTTGAAAATTTTCAACAAAAATATGTGCTATCACATATGCCGTACAAAATCAAGCTTCATAGATCACAGTTGCGTTTTTGTTAGTTTGGTGTCCGTGACAAAACGTAGCCTCACATCATAGCTCAAACTCGTTTCGTGGGCTCGTTTCTAGAACTCGTTTAGTATTTGAACTTTTTATAACGGAGTTGGAACAGCGTTTGGTGTTAATGACATCGTTCAGACTGTCTTGCCTAAACGAGTTTAGCTCCTTAAAACTAGTTTGAGGCGTGCAGTGTGAACAGAGCAACGTTCTGACTGCCTTGCGCTAAGCGAGTTTAGTCAGTGCCTTAAACGAGTTTTGAGGCTCGTAAAGTGAATGGGGTATAAGACGTGTGTAACATCTGTTCACACTACAGCCCTAAATTTAAACGGGTTCAGTTAAACGATCAAAGAAGTGATCATACCCATCGACCCTTCAAACAAACGAGCTGGCCGCCACACACGAGGATTTAAAAAAAATAGGTTCGTTGTACAGAGACCTCTACCACTCTACCTGCATGGAAACAGGAGGCAGGCATGAGTGGTCGATCAACTCAATAAAGGTTCAATCTGACAAGTCGTCGGGCCGAACAATCACTTCTCCCCTCCTCGCGCCCGCATTGCAAATGCGCTCTCACATTCTACCTGCATGCAAACAGGAGGCAGGCATGAGTGGTCGGTCAATCTAACAAGTCGTTGGGAAGAGAGCCGGAAAATGTCCCGGGAAATGTGTCCGTAAACTTAATTCATGGCCGGCCCCGTGCACAGCACGGGCTTCCTCTAGTAAAATATAAAAATTAAATAAAAAAATTAAAATAATTTAGCAAACATAAATCCAAACATAAAAATGTCTCAAAATGAAGCAAATCAATTATACAATAAAACATGTAATTCAACCAAACACACATGGAAAGGAAAGATACATTGCCGCCCCTCCTCCCTCTCCCACAGCACTCACATATGCGGGGGGGGGGGGGGGGGAGTACGTGAAGAGGGGGACGGAAAAAATGTACAGGCAAACGACATGTTATCGATTTGCTGTCACGGCCTCAAGTGACGTCTTAGGAGAGACAAAAGGTGATGGTCTTTAAAAAGAAAGCCCCCTGTGGGCACAAGACGTGCCAACAGCAAACAATAGTTTCATAGGATACCCAGAATAGCACACAACGACAGAGATGGCCTTCCTTTCATATTTGGCTGGTCACAAGAGCAGAACGTAAGCGGACGAGGAAACTACTCCAAACACACCTCCCCCTCCCCACACAAATATATATTTACCTGTTGCTAAAATTATTAAAATTTAGTAAACACATCGAACAGAACTTGTTGGCTAAAGAGCAGTAATGAAGCACAATAATGTAAAACGTGAGTCCTCGTATATAAAATTTACTTCAGATAAAAAACGGAAAGCGTTTAAGGGTGTTTATTCTCTGCATAATGTTTAGTCATAATGTTCGGTCATCCTGTTCACGATTGCTTTGTACAACTCCCTGTTTCGGTGTACTTTTATCGCTCATCCATACTGTTCGAACAAATTTGCTGTTAATTTCATTTAGATTTTGTTTCGATTGTTTAGTTTCCTCTAGGAAACTAAACAATCGAAACAAAATCTAAATGAAATTAACAGCAGATTTGTTCGAACAGTATGGATGAGCGATCATGTAACAAAATGTTGCATGATATATGATTTCAAACGATTTTGGTCGCAGATTTTGGTCGCACAACATCTTTCAGACAGTTTTGCTTATACCCCCCTCCATAAAACTGAGAAAGCGATTTTGGGCATTTTGAGTCTCTTCTCAAATATACAAATCAATCAGATAACATTATCAGATATTGGAAAATTAACCAGAAATGAATTTACAGCTAAAATATAATTTTGGCACATAAAAGAACTTAAAGGTGCCTTTTCATCTTTTCAACTACTAGATGCAGCACCGTAAAATCTTCGAGCAATATAAGGAAAACAGCAGTAAATTTAAAATGGAGCAACATAAAGAAAACAGCGATAAATTAAAAATGGAACAACACTAGTCGCAGCAGCGCCGTAATTTTCATAACTAAAACAAGATCACATGACCCACATCAGCCTACTGGATAACGGAGAATATGGAACGTGGATGCTGTGTTTAAAATATGCATGGGCAACGTTATCGAAATGGTGAACAGGCATCTTTAAAGCACGTACTTCACTCACGTCTTTCAAAGGTTGGCGACCAAAACAAATTCAACCCCATACGCAAAACCATGAAGACATTTTCTTTTATCCTCTTTTATTACTTGGGTATGCGATTTGACGAAAGATGGTTATGACATTTACGATACAAATGCATTTCCGTACTTATGGTTATTGCACCTTTCTTTAGGTAGTGACAAGAGACAATCTCGCAAAAACTACCATTCTGAAACAAGCTACCGATAGCAGCGCCCCCAAATACGACTATCTGTATTTTAGCGGCGAGTAAGCACAACTCCCAACTTTTCAGCAAGGCCGTTATCCGAAATTCATCCTGCGGGCTGACCTTTAGTGTACCGACGTTAATTCCGAAAAACACATCATAAAAAGCTGCCAAATGGCGGTTTTAAGGATAGCACAAGACGGTTTTATCACCTCGAAAAACTTTACTGAATGAATGACTAGCAGCTTAGCATTCCGAAAATGCGCTTCGGATACTTGGTCGGTGGGAGGGACGGCAGTTGGCGGATGGGCAAACGAGCACTTAAAGGTGTTTGTTTTGGAAGAGCCGGGACGAACGTAGCCGTTTGTAGTGACCCGCTCTCATCAATCTGTACAATCCGGTCTCTCCCCTACACATCCCCTCCCAGTCCCCATCAATTTTAAGCGGTGAAAACAGAAAAAGTAAGGCTCCTCCCGTAACGCGAGTTTGTTTTTTTCCTGTCGGGGTTTACGTTGCTTATAGGTGCGCCCTCTTCGCAAGGGGGAAAGCTGATAACTTTCTACCGCGTGTCCACACGCAAAGCGAAATAAGTTGTCTGTTTCGTTCAACCATCGGGTAGAATAGGAAGCGAGTTACAGCACGGACACTCCCACGTCCTACGGATGTGTATGCATCTATTCGCGCCAGACGATATTTATAACATGTCTTTGAATTGATCATTGAAAAACATAATATGTGAACACATGGTTACGGTTTTAAGAGTGACTGAGACAACACAGAATTGTATTTTAGGCCCCAGATCAACCACTTCCTCACCGTCCTCTTGCCTGAGAGCGGTGAACCAGACTTGGTCGATTTCCACATGCCTTGGTGAACAAGAGTTTCACGGCACGTTTTGGCCATTGAATTTACGTCTGTAGCTCGTTGTCCATCGAGTTGATTCTCTTGACCAGTTTACTTCCACACACCATCTCGTGTGTGGAGCTTCTGATCCAAATGGCATTTCCACAGATTAGAGAGTTTAGGTTTAAACTCTCTAATCTGTGGGCATTTCTATCCTGCCTCATACAGCAGGTGGGGATAAATGTGCCATATGGATAAAATACCACGTGAAGTGTACCAAACAGCCTCAATTGGCTACCGAGGTACAGCTAGAATGGATTAATAACCCTTAAGAGGCAGTATTTAAGTGACAGCCAGTGTATGTGGTTTACCTTGTATAGCCAGGCGTCACAAATAGACAAACTGAACCAATACGCCAACCGAAAGTTTTCACCGGTTTACATTCACCACTTCAAAATATATTTTCACTGCTTTAAAATTGTTCACCTCAAGAATTGGCCAGGCGAGACTTACTTGCTTGCCATGCGAAAAGTTGGGAAGTACGTAGTGACGCGTAGTGCGCACTTCACGTTGGGGGGGATTGGATGCGAAATACGTTGTAGATTTTAGAATATGCGCAGGATAGAGGGTGTTTGCATGCAAATTAAATCCCACAGATGGTTATTACGTCGCGTTTTTAAGACCGAATGCAACAAAACGGTGGATTTTCAGAACGTAAATTTTAAAACCTCATTAAATTGTCGGACTCCAGTTGTAGGGTAGGAGGAGATAGTAATAAAGACAAACAAAAAAAGACCCACGTCATTTTAGAGTTATTATAAACTAAATTCACCCCTCTTTAGACGGGTGTGAACATATTGGCAGTTTTATGTAACTTTTCTGAATTTCGGTAGTGGCGGTATGGCAGTCATCTGGCATTAGACTCGTTCGCCAGTTCGAATTCGGGTTACATCACTCGGATGAAATGTAAGTGCAGAAAAATGGCTTACTTTATTCCGTTATTTTTAGTGTACGAATTTCGTTGATGGCTTACTTCTAATTATTAGCTTTATATTATTTGCAGCGATTTCTGTTATTTATCTTTCAAAATTTATTTGCACGTTAGTTTTCCCAAATAGAATTTATTTTATTTTAAATTATAGAACCTCTTTTTTCTTTTTTTTTCCAAGGAAGGTTGAGTGTGCAGTATGAACAGAAAGCTGAATGGGAATGAGGGACAAATGATTTACGATGTAGCACTCAAAGAAGGTTCCATTGTGGAGGATCACAATGCGCTAATAACTTGCAAGGCGAGCATTAGCATTGAATGGGAGGGTATTTTTTTTCAGTAATATTTTTTACGTAGCATATGTGTGTGTGTGTGGTTAAAGTTCGGGCCGAAGTAAGTCGACGAAATGAAAAGAGTGAAAGAAAACTCTTTTCATTGTGGTATTTTATAGCAAATCTATAAAACGATTGGGTGGGCAGAGTTGGACCTTATTTAGGCACAGCCGCTTTGCTAATTAGAAGCCCCAGAGCAAAGGTGAAAATTTCGTTGCCAAACAAGGTTCACCCATCAAGCTGATGGTTCTACCCAATGCAAAGAAAGAGATACATGTGGTTGGAAAAGAAGACGCAATATGCTATACTTTTCGAGGGAAAAAGTTATTTTGACGTCGAGGATATTGGTCACGACGTCAGGAATACTGGATTCACGTCAGGAACACAGATCGGTCGGAAAGGCTGACACGTCACTTTGTAAAACGAATTATTCTTGTTGGTGATTTCACCCCTGCCCCCCTCCACGTAATTATTATTATATACATCCATACACTCTCATCAACTAGAAGCTGGGTGAAATTCGTTTTCGGAAATTCGTACCTGTGCATACATAACACCGGTGAAATTTGTAGTTAGTGAATTTACGTTATTCGGTCAAGCAGTCGCGTTTACCTTCGAACAGAATTTGTTGCGCACAGGAAAGCAGCCAATCATCGCTCAGAACGTAAGAGCTTCTTATCGAACTGTATTTCTTTCTTTGGACCTGTGACGTTATTTGATTAAATGCCTGTAGCCGTGGGAAAAAAAAACTTCCAGATTGCTTCTTGATGTCATTTCGTCACGACTCAGTAGAGCCAAAATCCGCGCCATCTTGAAATTTTCGACTAGCTTATAGCGCCTGCAAGCAAGTTTGCGCATCCGAAATGCACCCTTAAAGTGAGAGACCAACGCGAACAAAGATTTAAATGTTAATTACTTGGCCAAGAATAACAAAGGAATTATTGATAGGAATTAGAACCGATTGGATCCAAACTTTAATTATATAAATCGGGAGCGAACGAGGAATGTAGAGCAGATGCAGCAATGCATTTGGTGCCAGTCGTGTAATTAACTGCAAGGTGCACTGGACATAAACGGAAGCAAACACATTAGCGTCGTTTGACAAGTGAACGCTAGGAGGGCGGATTTGTTAGGGGCTAAAAAACGTCGTTTTCGCTAATTCCTTGCGCTGCGAAACATATTAACGCTGTAAATCGGAAAGGGGGGGGGGTATTGCCCTTGCCTTTTTTTTTTTAAAGCCCTTTTTTGCCCTTTTTGAAGAAAAGACATGCCATATTTTGCTTTTCTGCATTAAGAAATGCTGGTCGCAGAGAGGAGAAAGGGCAAAAGGAAGGCTAGGAAGTCCAAGAAAGGGGCCAACGGATGATGAAAAAAAAGTGAGTGATAAGCAAAAAAAAAAGAGAGAGGTCCCTAGAAAAATAATAGAGTTTTCACTGTAAGTTCCCCTGCCCTCTCGGATGTCTGTGCACGCTACTGACTGCAGCAGTTGTCAACGTTACAAGTTACACAATTTCAGGCGTTGGAAATCGCCTCAAAGCATTCACTGACAACGACGCTAAAGTTTTTACCTCCGTTTTTACCTCCGTTTTACCTCCGTTTTACCTCCGTTAATTACTTTCTATCTGGAGGAGAAAGTTCGCCTGTCACTGCAGTCATCAAAGATCTAGGTATTTGGATGACAAATGACATATGCTTTACCACGCATTGTAATAAAATCGTTAAAACAGCAAAACAGCGTGCTGCTATTATAAAAAGGTACTTTCGCTCTGGTGACCCAACTACTCTTGTTTGGGGTAGTCTTTGTGAGACCGTTGCTTGAACATGCGAGCTCTGTTTGGTCTCCTTTTAAGAGATATTGACCATGTTGAATCACTTCAACGTAGTTTTACAAAAAAATTTGAAAGGTTTTAGGGACTTAACTTTGGTAATCGCCTTAGGATTCTGGGTATCGAATCACTCGAACTTAGAAGGCTGAGAGCAGATCTATGTCTTACTTATCTTCTATTACGTGTTAATTTAAAGGTGGACTCGTCACTCTTTTTTGAATTCCGCCCTGGAAATTATACCAGAGGCCATCCGTGGAAGATCGTAGTTCAGCAATGTCGTACAAATACTAGAAAATTCTTTTTTTTGCGATCGCTTGGTTAATTGATGGAATAGTCTGCCATCATCAGTGGTCGAGTCAAACAGCCTCGCCGTTTTCAAAACTCGCTTGAAGACCACTTGCTTGGATAGATTTTTGCATAGGAATATTTAAACCTTTAATTTGTTGATGGGATTTACGGCTCACTTGCCGGCTATCCCTGGGGATTAATCAATTATAAGTCATCGCTCCGTCTAAGATTTGACGCTTATTATTTTTTTTCAGGTGTCTCCCAACCTCCGTTGTATACTTTTTGGAATTGTATTTTGTTTTTCATTAATACTTTGTAATTTTGTGTTTACTTTTTAGGATTGTATTTCTTGTCTCTCTTAGTTACTTTTTTTGTAATTTTATGTTTACTTTTTAGGATTGTATTTCTTGTCTCTCTTAGTTACTTTTTTATTTTATGGACGGGTGTAAGAGGCTTGCCCTTCCCAGCTCCCTTTTGCCCATTGTGCAAATAAAATTCATCTTATTTTATCGCATCCCCAATATCTCTTGCAGCTAGCTAAGGTACTGGCTCAAATGCCAGCTCCACGGTGAATATGGCGTCATTGCGTTTTGGTCCATTGGACTTAATGCATTATTTAAGGACCTGGTTCAGTGCATGACGCACTCCAGCTCCCAACATAACCAATTGTTGCGCAAAACATGCACCCATTTCGTATACTAAGGAATTTTAATTCAACATGATATGATATTTATAGGTCAGCAAATAATCTTGTTCTTGAAAACAGAGCTGAACTGAGGTACCGAAACCCTGTATCGTTTTAGTGAGGCGCGACCCAGTGTTTCTGACGCTCAAATAACGAATTATGTTAATCACTGCACCACATTTACACCAAATTTTAAAAACAGCTTTTCATTCGAAACTTGGCTTAAAAAAACAAGGATGCAGTAACACTGCATTAGTAATTCGACGTGTCGTATGATAGAATAAAAAAAATGTGCAATTGACGTATGCAGTTGGAACGGCAGACATACCAACAGAACACTACTAAAAAATCTGAATGTGTGGTGTACTGAACAATTTCTATATTGCACATTATATTAAACAAACCGTCTCGTAACTTTTTCTACTACGATACGGCTAATGAGCCAGAATCTTGTTTGCGACGATGCAGTAACTGGCCAGATAAGTTTTCATCGGACGCTGATATTGGTTTTGTTACAAAAAACAACAAAAAAACTAAAAACTTCGTTGTTTCATAGTTTCCCGTCCTTTGTTCTTGTTCATCAGGATTTTACATTTTTTTTAAATCTTCGAACATCATATTTTTAGTAAATTCAACAGTTAATTTGGAGGTGGGGGGGGGGGGGGGAAATCGTATTGCGCTGAAGGTACGTGAGGTTGACTAATTTATTTACACTTTTTAGGTGTATTAACAAAAGTTAAAATAATCACACGAAAATTATGACAAACTCAACATTGAATATAACACTGCTGTTCGTACAAAATTAGTTATTTCGCCATTGATTTGATATTACGCCTATATACGAAAAACTAATGATGAAAACTAATTACAGAATAACTAAATTCATTCAGCCTTATTTCAAGGAATACATAGATCAAATTTTATCCGAATCGGTTCATGCTTTTGGCCGTAACTGCGGTAGTGATCAACAGACAGACAGGGAGACAGAGTAGGACTGACGTGGTCAAAGGTCGCGAGGGAAATTTTACCCAAGGGTCCAGAGCCCATGTTCTGAA
>JAHWFP010249809.1:27517-49102 GCA_023313725.1 Lithobius niger
TAATGATATTTTTTTTTATTATTGTTACTATTTGTAATTTTAAATCTGTGGGCAAAACTAATACCGAACCGATATAACTTACGTGAGTTTTTCTGTTACGGATTTTTTAAAGAGACAACACCACAAATAAGAGTAATAAAATACTATAATATATCGCACCCGAAAAGCAGCGAGGCTAGCGCAATAATTAACAGCAAAGTCGATGCGCGCCTCGAATTCACTGTACCGTCCAGATTCCAGTATAAAAATTAGGTGTACCATCCAGATTACCCCCAAAGGTAAGTGATGACTCACTTTGTACTGATCTTCGCGGTAAGAGAGTAGCCACCTCGATGTCTACGTATAGTCTCTGACCGACCGCAATATTGAAGAGTTGACTTGCCGAAATGCTCAGTTACACGCCGTTATTATTGCAATTTTTCGTATTATCGCACACCTTTACGCTGGCGTAATCAACAGTCGGTATACTATGGATGACGGTTTTGCGTTGAAAGACCTCGTTAGAAATTAAATTATTTTAACTTGCGATATCTTGTTCTGTTTAGCAAATAGCCTTTTGTCGTTCTGCACTGCAACTCACCCACACCTCGACTTTAAGTTCCTCGGATCATAATTGAACAAATGTGTCGTGTTTTTTTTTTTTTTTTTTTTTTTTTTTTAGGAGATGTGGCTGACAGGAATCACCCTAGCCCCGTTTTAGGCGCAATCACATTAATTCGACGTGTGACACGTTGAATTAAAATGACTGGAACAAATATAAATTATTGAATGACTCTGCCACTAAGGCTTCATACATCGCATGTAGCAAAGAGCTTGCCAAGACCAGGAAAACATAACGAAATTAACTCGGAACTCAAAAGTTACTGCAGAGGGCAAACCTAGTTACCTTATTTAGGCTTATAACAATAAAAAAATAAAAATAAAACTGGAATATCGCGTAGCAGTTCACCTCTTCACTCTAAAGAAAGTCTACTTAAGAATGATTCGGAGAAGGCTGATATTTTTAATGAGGTATTCTCAAGAAACTTTACAGTTGCTGATAATGGCATCTTACTAGCCTTTCCATCTGCATGTAGCTACTTGTTTGATAGTGTAAAATTTTCACTGACTATAGTTGAGGTTCTTGCAAGTTTCAAAAACAGTCATGCTGTTGGCGCTGACGGTTTTTCAGCTGCATTTTACAAAGAATTTGCAAGAGAAAACTAACAGTCTCTTATAACAATATTTAACGCTTCAGTAAACTCGGGTATACCTTGCCATCACGTTGGAAAGAGCCTAGTGTTGTGCCTATACACAAAAAAACGGTAATGCAGATGAACCCATCAATTACAGACCAGTATCCTTGACATGTGTTCCATGTGAAGTGCTGGAACGTATTATTAGTGTACAACTTACGTGTTACCTTAATGAGCATAATTTATTAGACCAAAGCCAATTCGGCTTTACTGCGGGTCGGTCTACCACACTCCAGTTACCAGTGTCTTTATGATTGGACCCTTGGATTGGATGTTGGAGTACTGATACCATCATGATCGATTACGCTAAGGCCTTTGATTCTGTGTCGCACGAAAAGCTTTGTAAAAAATTGGCTAGTTATGGGATTACCAATATTGGATCTCTAACTTCTTGATGGGCAGGTCCCAGTGGGACTGCATCGGTACCACATTGTCAAAAAATATTAAAGCAGCCAGTGGTGTTCCACAAGGTTCAATTTTAGGTCCATTGTTGTTCATTTTATACATAAATGATCTTAATATGATATATTATTATTATTATTTTTTTTTATAATTTTGACGAGCCTTACGTCAGCCGAAGCAAATAATGCTTGTATGGCTTGTATGGCTAACAAAATACATTTAAATGTGCATTTGCCAAAATTCGCTGACAATATGAAACTTCATCGAATTATAATGAATACAGCAGACCACCTAGAACTTACCAATGCCATATAAGATTATTGGAGAACTATGGTCAACTGAATGGCAGTTGCCTATTTCTAGTTCTAAGTGCAAAATTTTTTCATTAGGCTGCAAATATACATATATGTTTTGACTACGCCCTATTGGGAGCCAGTCCTGATCACCAAACTAAGGTTAAGGACTTGGGTGTTTGGTTTTCTAATGACTTGAAAAGTTCAATCCATTACAATACGATTATTAAGGTTGCCAAACAAAAAGCGGCATTGACTCGGCGCGCCATTGTCTCTAAAGACCACAAAACATTATTTTGGGTCTTTTGTGTATTCGTCAGACCAATTCTGGAATATGGAAACCCAATTTGGTCTCCACACCTTGTTGAAGACATTGACGATGTGGAATCGGTGCAGCGTCTATTTATGAAGTATCCACCTGGTATCAAAATTCAAAGCTACAGTGAGCGCAGGTACATTTTAAATGCGGATTCTCTTGAAAACCGAAGTTTGATATGTGACTTGCCATTGACTCAGACTTATTCTCTTCTTCATGATCTCTGCAACGTGGATTACAGTCGCTATTTCTCATTCAGCGATGATGATGGCACCAGGGGTCACCCCTTAAACGTGGAGTTCGACAAGTTAAGAGGGATTGCAGAAAATATTTTTTGTCCAATCGTGTGGTTAGGATATTACAACATTTTAAAACAAAGCTGAGGAATGTTTGCTTCACTAGATATTTGAGATGGATCTGACCGTCTTGACTAAGGCCTGGTGGCCGGCTACATTCATTACGATTCATTCTTTTTTTCCTCCTACTAATTTGGCTGGGTGTCAATGTCAACCTGTTGTCCTACCGTGACCAATTGCACTTATTGCACAATAAAATAAATAATAATAATTATTATTATTATTAATGTCACAAATTAAACAGACATAAAATATTGACGGGAATTAATCAGAAGTAAATGCGCAGCTACAAGAATTGACACATAAAATGTTGCCTAAAAGCACAGTAATTTTAGAATATGATTAGAATGTGGGGGGAAGGGGACGATAGTTATTCAAGACTCACAAAAATAGGAGCCATATCTTTTTAGAATGTTATTACTCAATTCTTTAGACGGCTCTAAACTATATCAGAAGAACGGTGGTAAAGAAATTCAACCCTCCATTACGTCAACCGTACGACTCTTTACGGCTTTTCAAAGTTATTACCTGTTGGCATACTTTCAAATGTAACTGTGTATGCTAATAGTGGTTTTAACTTCAATCCGAATTCCTACGCGTATTCAAAGTACCACGCAATACCATTTAAAATATTTTTTTTATAAACTTCCTCTTATTTTTTTTTTTACTACAACGTACCCCCCATTAATCGTGGATAAATCCCTTTTTCCGAATACGACTACGATTTATAGTGTGTTCTCAGGTCGGGTTATGGCTCCAACACTGCCGACTTCCGTGGTTTTAATACCTCTATAAACACATCATTCCAATCTGTTGAACCATGGGGTCTGAAATTTCAATCCCTTGATAGCTATTACAATGAAAAACGGGGCCCAACTGTCGGCGTTGTTGCCCCGGAATGTTATTGTTAGATAGCACCCATTGCAATCTGACGCTTTACAATGCGTGTGGGCGACAATACCAGGAACGGCAAATCGATCACTGGGGTTGGTTCTTGGTTCTTAACATTTCCCTCAAAATACTAAAATAATTTGGCTTACGAGCGAGTTGCTATGAATCTCTGCTTGGAGGTGAAGCCTAACCAACCGTGCTAGTGAGGGAAGTCGAATGTTACGGGGTTTCTGGTTACCCATTTCACCAAATCCCATTTCAAAGACAATTTTTCATGACGCGGAAAATTAAGCCCTGATTAAAATTCGACGAAAGGGGAATTCCCGTTTCGCAGAATCAAAATCCTATTGAAAAATGTAACATCAAAGAAGTTAAAGAAAAATTTCAACTCTTGGAAGGAATTTATGATTAATTGCGGTTTCTAAAATTTATGTGTAGCCGCAGAGAACGCGGTAGTGCAAGCAATGCAGGCAATTTGGAAAAAAAAAATTATTCAACAAAACGGGATTCCGCAAAATGGGAATTTTCCTTTCGCCGAAATTAATTAAAATTCTGCGGATCGGGTATACACCGAATGCTAGCACCTGTTATGTTATGAGTGGTTAGGCACCTGCCCTCCCTAATGTGGGTCCAGAGTTGAACTTTTCCGACCACTCTATGGTCGGCAAGACTATACCATCGCCGACGATTTGTCTTTTCCTTCTTGACATCCTGTGAACTGCACGTCTCTGTTTACTTAGCAGTCCTACACTATATAGAATATGTACACTACATATCATAGCGCTCACTTGGCTTACTACGTGGTAACAGTGACGCATCACATCGAAACTGAAACTACAATTGCAGTTTCCGAGAGACTTGTCTCGTCTTGTTTCGACAAGAGTGAGACCAATGATAAGTCTCGGGTAACGAGATGAGGCGTCCATGGTTAATATCGAGACGAGACCGATAAAGACGAAGTCTCGTATCGTCTGGTGCGAAATCTCGTATCGTCCCAATACTAGACTTCTTTCGGCTCCTGAAAACGTGTGAGTGGTTTTCAGTAAACCATAGTATGCAAATACAGCATGTGCCTACGCCCCATAAGAGCTAATGCAAGTGTGGCGTTTACAACACCACAAAGCAGGGTTCAAAACTGAACCACTTCATCTATTCAATCATTAATTTCTTTTACTTATACGTTAATATCAATTTGTTTGACTGAATAATGATTTGATTACGACTATTGTTGTGTTTTTTAATCTTACTGCATTAATCTAATGAACCATCACCTATAATCATTTAAAGGTGCATGGCTCCACGTTGGCTTTCCTGTATGATGTAGGGGTTTTTAGTACACGTAACAGCTCCCCAAGTGCCAACCCCACAGTTAAAGGACTTGCATGAAAACGTGTCGTGGTGTAACTTTTCCGAACTTTTGAACTTCGGAACTTCATTTTTATCAAGGGGTTGCGGGAATTCCAAATTAACCAAAATTGGTGGAATATGGCTAGTAGTCGTGGTTCAGTTTTGGTTATGCTTTAATAGTAAAACATGAGCGATAGTATGCTCCGGCTCGCCTGACATTCTAGGGCGACACTAACCCTGGCTTAGGGCCTAAAATGGAATACCAAACGGCATAAGGTTTACTTGGGACGAGATGGATTAGTAAATTTCGGGTTAATTCAAGTTTTCACAGCAAGGGTTGCAGTGGTTAACTAACAACAGGGTTGGTCCGGTTTGATGTTAAGTTTGGGGAAACGGGACAAAAAGGGAAAATTTCTAATTAAAATGGCCAAAATTACTTTCGATGCGGGGAGTTGGAGAGTTGGTGGCGGAATGAATTTAAGATTAATACCTAATTGTTGGGAGCCCCCGGCAGAAGACCAAGCGAGCTCGATCCGTTACAATTGACGTCAAACATTAAGTTCAGACAATTTACAGCCAAACATCGTTACAACAATTAATATAATAGCATCATGTCAACTAACAATGAATATTAATTATTTTGAACTGACAATGGGTCATTACAATTTGACGTCATATGGATCTTGAACTTGGCAGATTTCACAAATGACGTCATCGGCGTAACCTTGCTGGGGTGGTACAGTTTCAACGTTGAACTCCGAATTTAAACTCGCAACAATGACTCAGTTTTACAAAATTAGTTCAGACGTACATGTAAATATTGCAAGCGTTTCTACTTTCCTGCTTTTTTCCACGTACGAGAAGATTTTGCTACATTCACGCAAACGTATGTATAAGTATTGCAAAAGATATTTATGAGCAGGATGCACGAAATAGAGTGAAGGGAAGTAGTGTTATGACCCGGGGTGTCTAGTTTTTTACCACATTAGTATTGGGAGTGATGGCCATTCAGGGGCACATTTTAATCCTGGGGGGGTAGGCGCGTGCATCTACGAGTTTCTTGGTGGTGTGGCACCCCGTCTTTAAGCCCAGGACTCATTCCGGGCAGTTGTGCGTTGCGAGTGTGGGCAATTGACAATTTTCCTGCGCGGCCAGTGGATAGCGGGCTTTTCCCTCCTCCTTGGCTAGCCGACTTCTGTTTTCCATCAGCGGCGGTCGTTAGGGAGAAAGAGGGAAGGCGAGCAAGCGGCCTGCTATAGCGAAAGTTGAGAGTCCAAAATAAAAGCGTAGAGACACAGCTGTAAGTTAACAAGGTTTGTAACCGAATAGGGTATCGAGAAAATGTTTGTGTCTGCCTCGTTAAAGAGCTAAAGGGGTTGGTGTTGAGCTGCTGGGATCGGGATGGAACGTAGTTGCAGGCTAGCAGCGCTCGACTCGGCTGGCTTCCTGTCTTAAGTTGTGTATTGAGCTGGGGGTGTATAGTTGTCAGGTTCATGTTTCCCGTGAGGCATTTGTGTGTCAGTCAGTGTTTTAAGGACCTATTCAGTCAAAAACCGGCTGACACATGAGGTGGGGTGCATCTACGAGTATTGACCGGGGTTAACATCAACCCCTTGACCGATTCTCGTAGATGTCCGTGGACAATTATCCTTTTTACTGGATGGTAGCTAGAAAAAATAACTGAAGGTACATACATACTCTACTCCTAAGGTGTGCGCATGCACGTGTAAAAGTGATAGACGGAGATGTTTTACGAACAAGGTTTAATAAAAGTGTAGGGAGGTATACGTATATATTACAATAATAAAGGGACAAGGATATTAAAAAAAAAAAAAAACCCCTAACAAGTATGGTATAGGAGATGCCAGAGTTTTGGAGTCGGTCTTCAAGTAGATTGTTGCCGGGTAGAGTTTAGGAGTTGTTTCCAGTCAGGTTGTTACAAGGTAGACTTGGTCTTCAGTCAGGTTATTATAGAGTCTGGAAACAAGGCTGAAAAAAAAAAAAAAACCATAGTTAAGTAACTAGAAAAATACTAGGGAAATAAGACCAGAAAAGTGTATATGTCGGAACTTACCTTAAAAGTATAGACGTAGACTGTTAGATTTGGAAACCATTTCTTGCCTGTAAAGGAAAAAAAAAAAGACGTGAACAGTAGGTAATGTATTTACTAGCAATACTCCCTGATCCTCAGCTAGGCTTTCCACGAGTTGTGTGTGCGGGTGAGTGGTGTAGGATAGGATAGGGTAGAAGGTGTGAACCGTCTCCAAAATGGCCCTGAAAAATACGAAAAACATGAAATTAGCCGTTTGAAACATGTACGAACAGTATGAGGTTTTATTACGGAGCGGCGCCAGGCGGAATAGTCATGTAAGTCGAAGACAAACGTAGTGTAGACTGAGACGGCAGGACGTGGGTGAAGCCTGGCGAAGTAGCGGAGGGGTAGCTGTAAGAATAAACCATCCACCGCCAGTTCTCTGAAGGGAGAACTGACGGCTGCAGGTAATCCCCGGGAGCTTCCGGCGAAGGGGATAAGAAGGTATGCCCTGTAAAGAAGTGATATCGAACGGTCATATTGCGCGTCTACGGTCTGGCTACCATTTGGAAGGTTTCTAACATCGGAACAAGTTGTAATAAGTGGTTAAAAAAAAAAAAAGGAATACAACTCGCTTCGATGTCAGTTCCTCTTCCAGCCGATACCCAGGCGATACCGCTAGGAGGCCCGTAATCCGCTGCGACATGTAAGGGATAAATGCTATCCGTTGACGTGTCGTGTTCATCGCCCGAATTTGGGCTCTCAAATCGCTAGTCGTTCGAGAGGTTCCAACGGCTTTTTTTTTTCCCCGTTGGTTTAAATTGCATGCCGCGTAGTCGAAAGTAAGTCGGCTAGGTTTCAGGTAGAAAACTAGACGTTAACGTAGTTAATAAATAGATATGACCAAAACAGAATAGGGTATGAACAGTAATAAACAACAGGACACAAAATAAAAGTTACTACATGTAGGATGTTTATTCGATCAATCAGGGTACAGTAAAATACACTAACAGTATATGAGGTTGAAGACCTCCTACTTGAAAAATATATACTAACAATATATGGGTTGAAACGAACAAGCATGTACAAAATCTATATACAATATCAAAGTTTAAGATACATAGAAAAGAGGGTTTAAGACCCTACTCTACAACTCGAATGTATACATTTTAAAAACAGCTAGTAAAGTGAGTTTAAGACTCAAAAAAAAAAAAAAAGCAGCAACTTGACAACGTTTTCCCCCTCACAGTCAATTATAACAAGGATTTACAACATTGAATACAATCTTTATCTACGAAAGGTGTAGGCGTGATAAATTTAAAATGTTTCTTTACAAAACGAATGACTCGACGGTCATTAAAGTCTTTCGTCATGGGATGAAAATTTTGTTGGATGCGTGTCATGGGGAGACCATGGGCTTTATGGTAGAGAAAATAAAGACAGTACTGGCCGCATACCGTACTACACGCCCCTTGGTAAGTGTGTAGATTATAATGTTTGAAGGTAGAATTTCTACGTAGGAAACGAAGGATGTGTACGTTTTTAGGTTTCAGACCATAACTGTCAAAGTAGTCGACGGACGCTTTGAGGTGGTCAAAATAGATGGCGACCCAATGACTCCCTGGTTTGGAAGAAGGGTCCAAATTAACGATGTAGGCAGAATGACTAGCTGTTCTAGGTAGTTGGTCGCAAGCATACACATCACCTAATAAAGGTCCGAGTTTCTTGTGACTGCTAGCTGCAGCTCTTAATTGATCAGTTTGCATGTTTTTAGTGTTCGTATATGATATTTCTAGATTGATCAATTTCCAGGACGGTTTGGTGGACCATATAAAGCACTAAATTGATCGTTTCCGGAAGTGCTTCTTTAAAACTAATGTCGATACGAAGAGATCCTTGACGAATAAGGTTGTAATGACACTCTCCTTGGCTTTTATCGGCGGTCAAGTCAAAGGCGTATAACGCATTGCCTTCTGGGTAGTCGGCATATGGGATGGGTGGAGGCGAGCCCGAGACCAATTTGTTGGTATCTTGAAAAAGTGAGTAATAATTTCGTACGTATAAAGAATTTGTATAGTCTGGTTTGTACGGAATAGAGGGAATAGTTTTTCCATCGGCTTGCAGGGCGAGGTAATTAACGTCGTAGTGGGCGAAATTGTACGGATTTTTTGTATAACTACCATTGTAGCCACTATTTGAAACCAGTCCGAGAAGACAAAACGAAGGCATGTTTCCTAGGATGGCATTGTCGAGGTTCCCTTGCAAGCTACCTTGAGGTAGGGTAAAAGTCTTCATTTCCACGCGGCGGATGGGATATTTTGCGGATCCTTCTTTTAAAGCTTGGCTGAACCCGATCAACACGGCCGGTGATGGTGTGACGCGACGAACGAACAATGTTGCGCTAACGATGTTGACACGGTAGCTCGGGGTGGCCTCGTGGGTCATTAAACAGAACGCATCTTTACTTCTATTTAATTTGAGACGTAGGTCAACGTTGTTCAATAAGAGTCTGTCTTGTTGAAACAGGTCGCAGTGGGGGCGACCGTACAAGTCTATAATTTTACTATTTTTGATACGTTTGGCACGTTCTTTAAGACCATTATTACTCCCACCAGGATTAGCACTATCGAAATTACCGGCAGTATCGGCCTGCCACAACTGACTGGAAAGGTGGCCATTTTTAGCATCGGAACCGTAGGTCAGTAATGTTTCAAAATACGAACGAAAGGCATAACCGTTGTCACTGTTGGATACTTGTTTTCCATTTAGGGTGCAATCGCATTGCGAAAACAGAGAATGCAGAAGTAGATTTACTGGTCCAATTTTATCAGTGTCAAGTAAAGTCGTCGCCACGCCTTTAACTACTTTGCACTGTACGTGTATAAAAGATTGACTCAAATCCAACAGACAGTCAGCAGCTCCGGGCACTACGAATTCGATAGGGGCGCTGTCAGATAATGTTGCTAAGGGGTGATATTCGACCAGGGTGTCGTCGTTTACAGTCACTTGTACTGGTGGTGTCGTAAAAAGTTCCAGTTCTTCCTTAGTGCATGGGACGGAATCACGGTCTGGTTTCAACGACATGATGACGAGGAATGAAAAGGGATGTAGTACGGTATGGGCCTAAATACGTTTTTAATCGAAAAAGTCCGCCTTTCTTCTAGGTTTACTTCTTCGTTGGGGAGGGTGTTGTAGCAACTTCACCTTCTTCTTCTCGCTTCCGGACTGGCAGCATTTTCTCTTCCTTTTCCTTTTGCGACCCGTTCCCATCTGGCCTCCCGTAGCAGCAGCTACGGCATCGTTTTTAGCAGCCCTCCATCTCGTCCGAGCAGCGTCTTTAAGCGATTGACCAGACTCGACATCGTCTATCATTTTCCCTCCTGATCTTAAAGCGTATCGGCCTATCCCCATTAAACCTCTTTTAAGAAACGGGACGGCTGAGCGAAAAATTCCTCCCAAAAAATCTCCAAATCCCCCCGATCCTCTTTGTATACGTCCCCCGGTAAAATAAGCGGCACCTCCTCTCTGGCTAGGGCAATAGTGATGCAGACATACGCGAGGATCTAATCCTTGGTAAGGGACTCGCATTTTTTTTTTCTTCTAAGGACGACGTCTAAAGTGTAGTGTCAGGCTAACTTCTCCGGACTGAAATGGAATGTCCATTCCCATATCCGACATTATATACACTCTTATAGTCTCGAAATTCAAACGAGCTAGAGGTCTGTAGTAAGGCTTTGTAAAAATTTCGTTAGTCCTGTCCCCCATTCCAACCCGCACCACTCGTAATAAAGGCGCCAGAACGTCCCCCACTAGAGTTTCGGCCACAATGTCCGAATAAACGTAGAGGGAATTCACTCCTTCGCTCAAGTTAAGTTTTCGCTGGGCGGTAAGGGATTGGTGAAAAAACCTGTCATAGGGTAAACCTACTCTTCTCCCTAAAACGGTGTTTAAGCTTATGGCTAATATTTCTAGAGGAATAAATTTATTGCTGGGTGATAAGATGGTGGGGGGGAAATAAAGGGACACGTAGTCCTCAGTCTCGCTGTAACTAAAATAAGGATATCTATCTACGCGGATTCTATTTTTAATATCTTCGTTCATTCTTTCAACAATTTCGGAACCTTTCTGATAATAACCCGAAGGTAGACCGACTGCCAGATCCGAGGCAAAAGTAACGTAAGAGATCCACCACCCTCCATCATTTTGAGATTCCAAAACTGTTTCCACGACGACCGTGGCGTCCTTTACAGCCTCGTAATAGCTTTCTTTCATCGCTTTATCTTTTCTCCCCCAACCCAGAAACGTAGCTAGACTGTACGATAAACATAAATTAGCATTGGGGTGCAACTTGTGACTGATTTTCACTAGTTTATTTACGGAATCGTAAGCAAACACGATGGAAGGCATACCTAGTTCTTGTTCCACGTACGCGTTTAAAAATGTCAAAACGTTATCCATAGTGTACCCCACTAGAGAATATTCAGTGCCCAAAGCCACTAACGTCTTACTCCCCCTCCCCTCCCCCTCCTCCTCCTCCTCTTCGCGTCCGAGCTGGTTGAGGATCTGCATTTTATTACGTTCTATCTTTTCAAATTCTTGAAAATCGTATCTAGGGAATTTAACGTAAGTACGGGTCCCACATTTTAACGTCACTCCGCTGCCGTAAGCTACATTTGCCCAATTTCTCGAATATTGGATCTCACTCAGACCGACTTCCCAACCACTACCGGAAAGGTTTATTCTTTGAGCTAGTTTCGTAGTGTAATCGTTAAGTGAGTTTGTAGGGAAAAGGTCTAAACTAGCATTCGCTGGTAAGGTGACGTAAAAGTTATCGCCATCCATTATTTTATAAATTTTTCAAGTCTTTAGCCGGGATCCAACGATTATGACTCTTACTATAACCTTCGAAAGACACGAGATACTTTTTGTTGCGTCCGACACCTTTGCTTCTCAATACTTTATCTATTCGATGATAGTCCTCGCCGTCCTTTTTAAACACTTTGCCTACTTCGAACAAATAGAAGCGGCCTTTGATTTCCTCTCCGTTATAGTCTTTAAGCCTGACAGTAACTTGCCCCAAAGAACCGCGAGGCACTAACACGTGTGTTACGAAAAATATTTCCCGCGACCACAAACCCCTGTAAGCTTTATCAAATTTCCCTTTCGATATAGATATGCGAACTTTATCTCCTACCTTTAAAGGAATCTTTATTTCCTTTCTTTTACGTTTAGTCAAAGCCTGCCCCAACTGTTTTAAATCGTCACTGTACAATTTGCGCCACAATTGCTCGTGGTTCTTTAACGTGACTTCGTTAGGGGCCATGGCAGTAATTGAATGTCGGGTGTTGTTGTACGAATCTACAATTTTCTGAATGACCGGCACGTATTCGTAAGTGCCTTTAGACGTAAAGTAACGATGCAATCTAGATTTAAGTTCCCTTTGAAATCTTTCTACTTTACTATTTTTAATATCTTCATTTTCGGTAGTGAAAAAATTAATGCCTTCTTCCTTTAAATAATCCTGGACCTCTTTCCCTTTAAATTCCGTCCCTTTGTCGCTGCTCAGATTCATTACTTTATGGTCCATGCGTTTAAATATTTTCTTAAAGGCTTCGACCATCTCTTGCCCAGTTTTAGTACGTAACACTTCCACCCAAGCTTTCCGACTAAGTCCGTCCAAACAAGTTAAAATGAACCTATACGGTTTGTTATAAGTCCTTAAAGATACCATATCGGACAAGTCACATTCTAAGAAACTCCCCAAACCCCCTACAATTATCTTGTTGCGTTTAAATTTATATCTCGTAGGTTTATGTATGGTGTACGTATCTTGACGTAAAAGCCAGTCTTTAATGTCGGCTAAAGTATAAGATTTACCGTCTTTCCTAGAGCGAGCGTGTAATTTTCTAGCCGGGGCAAAACTGGTGGCCTCGCCTAAACTATCGTAATACAATTTAGTTAAATAAGCGTCCATCCTCTCTCTATAATTACTGGAAAGAGTCCCAATCGAAATCCTCTGTCTTTCTCCGCCTATTGCCCCGTCGCCTAGCAACGGGAGGCTGATCGACTCTTTCTTTCTCCACTATATCCTCCTTCCTTCTTTTTTTGCTTTTTACTTCTTCTACTTTCGGAGGTGTGCCGGCTAGTGAGAGCGTGGGCGGCCCGGGAGAAGCTGGAGGAAGAAGCGAATGTTTAGCGGGAGTCGAACTGGCAGTTGTCGTTGTTGTTGGGGCTGATGACAATCTGAATTGATCGATAAATTGATCTCTCTGCTGCTCGAGCTGGCCGATATATTTTGCTTTAAAATCTAAAGGGAGATGATCGGTATTTAAAATAGTATCTATTCGAGCTTGAATTTCTTTTATTTTGGTATATAGACCTCCTTCCAGCAAGTACAGAAATCCGTGGGGTTGACTATCGGCTGCTGCTACAGTTGTTGTTGTTGTTGGGGCATATTTCTTATAAGTATCTTCGGGGACTAAATACATTCTATTCAGTAGAGAACTCATTATTATTTATTAGCGCCAAATATACCCCCTAGAACCGACAAGGCTGTAGGAATAAGCCAGGGCAGTATTAAACCTCCTTTTTGCACCAGCACAGTTTTTCTGGATTTGAGCGAAGCTCGACGGTTCCCTAGAAGTCGGATTTGTTTCTTATACTTCTTCAATTTACAACGAGTGGATGGTGAGACTTTAAGTTTGTTATTCAATAAATTCAAGGCGATTTCGGAAATACAGTTCACTTGGGACTTGTCGGCGTGTTGTAATAAATTCTTGCGTTGTTGATTGCTGAGTTTACACAACGCTTCTAGGAGCAGTCTATGTTTTCGAACGTTCTTCATCGGGATCTTCACGTCGAATAAACTAAAGTGGTTTCTCCGGGAAATATATGGGTTCGCAACCGAGTCGCGTCGTTGGATTTCGAGTGCATGTCGACCAATAAATAACCGTATTTCTGGCTGGTGATGGCGTCGTCGTAAGCGGCCATGAACTGTTTAGTTTTGGACGGGTAGGCCTGGGCCGCAAAAGTCATTATTTGCCGTTTATCTCTCAAGTTTCTCAGCAGCACTACGTATTGAGCGTTTAAAGCAATGTCCCTTTGATTTTTACCTTGACAGAATAAATTCTGCGTCAAGTAGAAAATTGAAAATTTATTGTGGTGGCCGTGTCTAGTAAACAGTTCGGCAATATCGCAGCTAGATGTAGCCACGGCTGACATTAAATCATCAATTATGAGGGCCTTGTGAATGTTAGGATCGTAGCTAGCGATGTCCGTCGGCAAACCGCGATGGAATTTAATTCTATCTTCGTATTTTTCCATCCAGTTCTGGTAACTGGAATAATGCCAATGTATTTCTTCAATTTTCTCGTCCGTCATAGAGTCCAAATGATCGATAAATTTCAAGACCCAAGAAGTTTTTCCACCACCAGTTGGGCCAGCAACTATGCAGTTAAAAGGCGCGTGAAACTGGGCAAAATCGACTATTAATTGAGCACCCATCCCGACTCGTTGTTGCTGCTGTTGAGTCGAGGAATATTAAACTGGTGAGGCAGCCACCACGCCAAACAATTTAAAAATAAAATCAACAGCAAGATTATACTTTTACAAATCTCGTATTTAGGGTCGGCAATGAATGACGAAGTCCTAGAAATTGAACGTTGGTCCATTACAGGCAAATGTCACTACGCGAATGACCACCGGCTACTTTCCATCTTTATTTTATTTCCTCCTCCTCCTCCCTCTCCCCCTCCCCTCCTCTCTCTCTCTCTCTCTCTCTCTCGCGGCGGGCGGCGGGCGGGCGGTGAGTCGGGCCCCCTCACGCCTGCGGCGTGAGGGGACCCGGCCTCTACTCGAAAAATATTACGTGGATGGTAGGAGGTAAATCATAAGTGACCAAAACTTGGTCGCAAACATTTTTATCGAACCGACGCTAAATTCTACTATTTCAAAGGAAGTTGTTGGTCGACTGTAAACGCATAAGATGGGAGCTCATAAAACCAACCCCGCACTTTCTATATGATTCCTATACGCCGCGTCGTTCACTTTGTAATGCCACGCAGCAACCCCGAGAGTGAAAATGCTGACTTCGTTTAAATCATTCAATAGTTTGGTCAACGGAATTATTTTTTCGCTTTTCCCCAGCACCGTACAGTTCAAGTTTGACATGCAGTCGACCGCCAAATAGTTTCTTTCATAAATGCTGCGTAAATGTGACGCGCATCGCTTGCCGTGAATAACTTGACTTCTCGCGCAGGCTGGTGCCACGACGCCTCTTTTTTCCCCTCCCTTATACATTCGCAACGTGTCATACTGCAACGAGAAAGGGGAGGGGGGGGGATACTCTTAAACAATCATTTTGGTAAAAGTTAAAAGCTGAGGAACAACGTGCTTGTAAAAAAAAAAAAGGGGGTTGATGAGAGGAACAAGCTTCCCGGCTCCAGAATTATGTCGTAAGAAGACTGGTTGTGGTGCCGCATTGTGTGTGCACGTTTACCGCTTGACATTAATAGCCCCAAGGGAAGGTTACGTACGTGCTTCTATTCATCCAGCGTTTGTTGGCTACAGTTCTGTAAATTTTGTTTTGGCTCGTAGTAAGCAAATGATTGTTTTTCCTGATTATTTTACGAGGTTCAACGATTGTAACCGTTTCGTGGGCGTCAGGGTTTTTAACCATTGCCGATAAACACTCAAAGTCTAAGATTTGACTGTTTCTAAAATTTAAAGTGATGCCACGGACCTTAACAACTTGCTTGATGCCTCTGTCGCTTTTCACTACGAAACAATAGTTTTTGGCTCCGTTGGAAACGAAGTGTATTATTTCCGCTCGATTGCCATAAGCTGACAAATCGTTCGTGAGACTGCCTAGCTTCGGGTCGTTGTCAGGAGGTGGCTGGTGGCAGGATGTCTTATAGAATTTGGAGTCCGTGTCAGCGTAAAAAATACTGCCAGGTTCGTGTTGACGTAGCAGATGCAACAATCGTAGGCGACCATAGCACGTAATGAAGCTACTTATTGCCACGGATACATTAGCATTACCTTCGCTTAAATTCATATTGTTGCGGTAATGAACGATGGCTACGTCGTCGTTTTCAAACTGTATCTCGGAGATTGTATTGTTGACATCTAACACGAACGAAAAATACTCTGCCGCATTGTTGATAAATTTTGTGGACAGTAAGTCTTCACGCTGCGAAAATTTGCCCGAAATTGAATTCAAGAAAATCTTAGAGATACTGCGCCCCCCCGGATTGGCCCTGATATTTTGAGGATTTAAATCAATGTGTTGAGTATCCCTAGCACGTTGTACATAGGCCTGTTTCTGTTCGTCGGTCGTGCAACCCTCCGGAAAACCTGAACATTCGAGTTTCATAGCATAAAACGTTTTCACGTAGTTCGTAAAGAGTCCCCCTCCCCCCTCCTCCCCACTTTCGGGGTCATATTTTGCAGTTTGTGGAAAATGGTACACGCACAACAATTCTAATATTTCGTACCCATCTTTGACCGCTTGCTGGAGTTCCGGGGATACGAACGTGCCTTCGAACGAACGCTGCTCGTCAGAGTGCAAGCATTGACCATCTAATGGCTGCTCGTCAATACATGTACGACACAGAGTGAAAAACAGTTTACTTTCGTGCTTATAAGGAAGACAAGGGATGTAGAGGGATCTTGGGGCCAGTACCCTAGCTTGTATCAATCCAAAATATTTCGAAATATCTGTACTACCTTCAAATCCAGTTATTATTGTTGGATGGCCAACTGGGAAACGTTCCTCCCACATGACCGAAGGATATAAACTGGTAATATCACCCGCGTATATTTTTTCGTCCTCTTGGGCCTCGTGGAGATGTTTATACGTTTCGACACGGCCTCCTAAATACGCATCACGGGGTCTCAGCATGGGAGGGACCTTTTTGTAAGCTTTTTCGAAAGCTCGCAATTTTTCGTCACATTTCAGTTGTTCGCGGAATTGACAAGACCATATTTCGATATATTTAACTCCCTCTATTTCCTCGAGCGCCCTACGTCTAATTACTGTTTTGTCATAAGCATCTTGAGCCGTTAATTGACTGAAAGGCAGTCTTTGTTGCCGGTTTAACACACATTTTTCACAGCCATGTACGTGACATCCTTGTAGCTCAAATACGGTGTTGTTGGATTCGCAGTAACCGTCAACGGCATATTTGTTGCCTACCAATTTTTTTTCGCCCAAGTTACCAGCGTGCTGGATAAAAATGCCTCTTTTTGCCGCCTCATAGTCCAACCAAACCAAACTCTCCCTCGAATATTTACGGTCTGGGAAGTAGCCGTCCGATGGAATAGCTGCAATAGTATTTGGTTTTAAATGAAGAACTCTAAAAATAGTCATGGCGAGGTTGCTTATAGACAAACAGTCATGGAAAGGTTCGAGTCCAGGACATATCTCTTGCACGAGTTGTCTAAATTTCAAAATGCATGTCATGAGTACAGTCACATCATTGCAACAATATTTTAGCAGTTCGTGCTTAAAGTCAAACGTTACATTTTTAGCCCGTTGTTCGGCATGCCACTCTAAAAGTTTGGCACGAGCATCGATAGACATACTGTTCGGGTCATACGTCTCGAGATCAGGAATTTTGCCCTTGTATTCGTAATTTTCTGGTTTGTTGAACCTGTGTGGAAAATAGCCTTTACTGACAATATTTTCGTTAAGCCCAAGACTGACTGGCAGTTTTGATAATGACATTGACAAAAACTTGAATGAATCCACCAACTTTATGCCTTCGATTTTTGCCGTGATTATCTTGCTTCCTGAATATATAACAGCAGTCGGCATCACCCCATGATCTAATGCCCAACGAATTAAAAAGGGGCCATCGTATCCGCTGTTATTGTGACTTATCAAAACGAGGTTCGCATCCTTGACATGTGTCACGAATAACCATTGACAAAAATCGTCCAGTGTCTGTTCACCGTTCATAAACACTTTATGTTTATCCCCACATTGGTCGCATGTGTCTTTATCAAAACAATACGTGCACGCAATATCAATGACCGCTAAATTGACGCTGTGCATAAAATATTCCTTTTCCGAGTTATCTGTCACTCTGTTGACCTGCGTTGTTTCGAAATCATAAACGGCGATGCGCACGCAGTCCCTCTTTTTCGGCGGAGGTAAAACTTGAATGCAACACCTATGATCGACACGGCCCCACTTCTTACATATTTTACAGAAACGCTGGCCGCAGTGATGGTCCGTGCGTGAGTGCCCCTCGCAGGTTAGAAAGCAAATCTTGCATTTAAACAAGGATTTGCAGACTGTAGCGTTCTTGAATGGGGGCTGTTTAGTATGGTGACGAGCCAGACACTCCGTGTTCCTGAACAAACGATTACAGGCTGAGCAGGGCAGCCATCTTTTCAGAAAACAAATATGTTTGGGGGAATGACACGAGGTGCATTTGTACCTCTGGCACATGTGTGATTTTGCTCTAGAATAGGGCTTCAGACATGAATGACAAAAGAATTTAGCCGAAAATATAAATCTAGGTTTCAAAATGCCTACAAAATGATTTTGATGTAAAAACAAATAGATGCGTTTAGAACTCGGAGGTCCTTCGAAGGTAACCTGACACTTTGTTCCGTTTTTCTGAAATAACACGATTTGGTACTCGGTTAAGAAATCCTGGAATTCCTTGAGATCAATTACCGAGCAACCGTCGGAACGAACACACACATTGGCATTTGCGTGGAGTTGTAAAGCAAGCTTTTTCTGCACAAGAGCTGATTTACGAATCCTTCTGTACAACGGTGTGTCACCGTCGGCGTATGCCTTGCAAGTCACCAGTGCTCTAGCTAAACACAACTTATCTAAACCATTTTTTGGAAACACTACCGACCTGCGTCGCCCGCTAGCTAGTCATGCAATGACGTCAGTGCGCGACGCTCTTTCTTTAGGAAATGACCCGCCTCTGGGCACTTCGATGTGCGTCACTTTGATTTCCAACTTACTGAAAACGTCAATTTCGCGGCCACTTTGATTCAATTTCAAAAAAAGACTCAAAATATTCGCGACGGCGAATGTTTCCCTGGCGTGCAAAGGAAGGAACAGATTATTATCGAATCCGGACCCTGAAATACAGATGCCGACATAGTCCTGGGGCTTAAACCCTTCCATTACTCGTTCAAAAATGTCAGTTAAAAGCTGATCTATATAACTGATGGGGTCTAAACGATTTCTATTCAAATACTCGCGGTCTATTGGTTGGATATTTACGGTATAGACAGAAGTGTTAGTGCTGAACTTTTTCACATATTTACCCCTACATTTAACAATGCTGAATCTATCGTTTTTTAAACGTTTCATTGTCCCCTGGAGTCTCGCAATCGTGCAAATGACGCTGCTCGGAACACGATGGTTTGTTATTTTTGCCCTCCCCATTCCCCCCACCTTGCTGGTTCGAATACACTGTTGGGAAAAGAAAAAGAGGAAACTTTAGAATAAAGTGCTTCGATAGAAACTTGGCTCCATTACACACTCATGATGGCGTTGACTCGCCGAATTGACCTTACATCCACGACAAGGGAGACGTTTATCCTCTACACCGTCGTCACACTTTACGTGGGTTATTTCTTGGGTGCATTTGGAGCACGCGGCCGGAGCATCTTCCAGCTCAATCACTTCGGCTTCCTCCTTGGCCTGGCTTGAAGGGGGAGAGGGGGGAGGAGGTTTGTTAATGTCTTTAACGGTCTTCTTACTAGTAGGTTTCTTCGGGGTGCGGTTTTTGCGTTTTTTTTCGGGTTCCCCCTCTCCCTCGTCACTCTTCCTTTTTTCGGACGTAGTTGGCAACGTTGTAGGCTGCACAACTGTAGACTGCACAACTGTAGGTTGCGCTGGAACGGTTATTAGGTCCGTTATTCGTTGAGTCCAACAGGCTACTGCCTGAGAGATGTGAGGCAGCAAATATTTCATATTGATAATGTCATATTCTGTTAAAGCAACTGATTTAACTCCTTCTGTCAAAACGAGCACATTTTCTGCTACTAGGCGAATCAACACATTCCCTATTTTAACGTCCAAGGGAGCATTCGCTTGTCTCCAGTATAATCGACCCATCAGGCCGAGCCATTGTGCAGGTTCTAAAATGGGGGCTTCATCTTCATTTTTCCCTATACTAATTTTAACCGTGTTGACATCCGGAAATATCCGTAGGTAGTTAAGGCCAGAAAGAGGAAACGAATCGCAATAGGAACCATAGTTATTCATGACTGGAAAGGAAAAAAGAAAATCTAACGTTACTACTGAAACCAAGTCTCTGCCACTGGTGTGGGGAGGGTACAAGCTCCTTCATTTTTCTATCTAATACACTAGAAATGTCAGCTACATAACCGATCAAGCCTGAAAACTGTCGGTAGTTTAACCCAATGTATTTACTGATTTTATCGTTGACATTTTTACTTTCCTACAGAAAAAAAGAAAAACGGAACCTTCCCATTTAATTTTTGCCCTATCCTACCGCACAATACTAATAAATATAGAAATAGGCTTACCTTTTCTTCCGTTGAACGCTGCTTGGGTTTCCTTTTGGCCGCACTACCACACTTCACTTGGCTGTTTTTTTCCCTCCTATAACTCGAGCCAAAGTTAAAGGAGGAAGACCCGACGAATTGTGGCTTTTTGGCCCGTTCTTTGCCTTTTATGCTGATCCTATTTTACGTTGTTTCAACTGAGACCTTTTTTTTTTCACCCACTGGCGAATCCTACACCTTTTCTGTCGTACCCCTTACAATATTCTATATTCGTTCATTGGTCCACACGTATGTACCGCGACTGGTTGGCTGTTGCCTAACATGTGACATGATTTCAACCTATAGCATCGTAGCTGTGACGTCCTTACGTCTCCTCCTATTCCTTTTTTTTATTCATTGTTACTGTACAAAAACGATTACGTTGTGATACAAACCACACGTAGACGAGTTGCTTACGTTCTTAGTGTCACCCCTCTCTGACAACTAACACCATTCTTAATTAGCTCTACGGGTCATGTCTGACTGTTAAAGACCTTAACCATCTGTGGAAAAGCAAGCTGAGATGCTCCCCCTATGAACATCAACAACGTAACTGGTACATCTTCGACCCATCCTTGTACGTGACGAGGGTATCGAACCCCGTTATCTCCTTTTTCAAAACCGCGCGTGTGAGACATCATCTGTCACGTATAGGATGGAACGCGAGATGTACCAGTTACCCTTATGCGTGCGTGTGTGCGTGTGTGTGTTCTGCCCAATTAACGACTTGAATTGTTTTCAGTGTCTCAGATGCCTTTATCTCGCGTTCCATCCTGGTCCATCCCGGTCCTTGTTAACTTACAGCTGTGTCTCTACGCTTTTATTTTGCCCCAATCGCTATAGCTGGCCGACGGCTCAGCTTTCCTCTTTCCCCGACCAGCGCTGCCAAGAGGGAAACCAGAAACCCACTAGCCAAGGAGGAGGGAAAAGCACACGTTGCTCTTTCCTCGCTATCCACTGGCCGCGCAGGAAAATTGTCAATTGCCCACACTCGCAACGCACAACTGCCGGGAATGAGTCCTGGGCTTAAAGACGGGGTGCCACACCACCAAGAAACTCGTAGATGCACGCGCCTACCCCCCCAGGATTAAAATGTGCCCCTGAATGACCATCACTCCCAATACTAATGTGGTAAAAAACTAGACAGACCAGGTCATAACACTACTAA
>JAHWFP010249811.1:0-19047 GCA_023313725.1 Lithobius niger
AAATTTACAAACTAAAGCCAAACTTATTTGTTCGTTGTTAGTTACTGGAGCAAACACCCATTTCAAGAAAAAAGTAGAATACTAACAAAATTGGAAACTATATTGTTGAAGTTTATGAACTACATAAAAACATTGAATTAATATTGAAATAAAGTTTAAGTATTAGTTTCGTTATTTAATTATTAAAACCGGTTAAAACGGTGGGCCTAACTGGGTAAAACTGGTTGAAGCCAACAAAATAAAACGGTTCGAACCGAACCGAAATAAAAAAAATAAGAAAAGCCGAACCGTAAATCGAACCGAAAATAAACGGTTCGACTTCCTACTCAAAACGAGAGATAAATCATGCGGTAGCATTATCGTAGACACTCCTTCGTCGGACCATGGGACCCCTTCCTTTATGCCACTCTTGGTAAAATTGAAAAGGCTTTGAAAAGTCTTGTCAACAGACTGCGCTGGCACTACGCAACAAAGTTCGTAGATATGATGCAGACTGTACATTGTAGTAAGGTAGCTTACCGACAAAATTCGACAGAATTAGGATTTGGCGGACAAAAGCATGATTTTTTGTGTGTGGCTTAGTGTATGGGCAATAACACAATGAGTTGCTCCAAGCAATCTGTACGTATATTGGGCTGGAGGAGGCCTTATGTAACAAAATATGTAAATAGTAAGAAAACTGCTTACATTGAAGCACTTTTCACGTCCATTAATAAAACGATCAATATAATATGCTGAAACTTACTACAGTAGTTCTACACATCATTTATGACAATTACGTTCCATGAGAAAATGTCGAAAATCCAATGGGAAATGAATATACACCTCACTTCCGGTAAAGTCTTTATCACCTAACTCCCAAACCGTTTAACCGACAGGTCCAAAATTTCGCAGGCATATTCTAGAGACCATTTACGTCAATTATTATTTAATGATATTTTGTTGTAGCTCTACCGGAAGTGATGGTAAATGTCAGTTCCGGTACTATCCTTCACGGTGGATTCCCAGGCGCACTTATTCTCCACTTAAAACATTGTAAAAGACAATGTTGTTGAATTAGCAGAGAATAAGTTGTCGTGCATTTAGTGTTTCCTCCAAACAACGTAATTATAGCATTTTACACCTCCAATTGGATCAAGTGGTTACAATAATGCTGAAGAAAGTTTATTTAGTTTATGACCGGGTGCGGTTAACGCTCGCTAAATCCATTTGAACCCTTTGAGAAAGTTTTATTTTCCTTGTATTCCTGGCTGTGATGAAGCAGGGGCACTGGAATTAATTAGGTGATAAGGCCTCAAAACCCATCAATTACGAATTGTGTGCAATAGGTCAAATTGAAAAAAAAAAGAAAAAAAAGTCATTGCATTGCCCAAAGGCTACCAAAAATTAGACAACTCCATTACTGGTGTGCAAAGTGTTTCTTAATAATTATACAGAGTTCTGAGCTCTTGGTGTGTGCCACCAACTGTCATAACTGGTGGATGTCTTGGAACCCCATAAAGTTATTACGATAATGTTGCTTCCTGGCACAGGTCCTTCCACCAACAGTTCAAACAATTCTGAACTTGATAACAAGACGTCGAAGAGTCCACATTCCAAGAGACAGGAAACTTCCAAAAAAACCTATTTGCTTCTTTTGTGAAGCCTCCATACTACGTCTTCGGGAGTTCAACATATTCAGTTCGGACAAGCCACTAAGAGACATGGCAACAGATACAAATGATACTCAACTATTGGCCAAGTTATCGATCGGTAATCTGATTGTTATCGAAGCTAAATATCATCTTCAGCATTACGTAGCTTACAGGAACAGTTACTTATCCTACATAACTGAAAGAGCAAACCCACACTAACAGCCGAGGAAGACTTAGCGCTCGATGCTGGGTAGAAATAACTTCCTACACCGAAAACTATAGAAAACGGATGCAACATCTTTTTGCATTGGGGGCTTGCAACAGTGGGGGGCTTCACAAAAGAAGCAAATACCAGGGCTTTTGGAAGTTGCCAGACTTCTGAGGAATGTTTTAAAAGTCAGCGGCTTGCTTGCTGAGCGCTGAGTTTGCTTGGTATTGGCTTCCTCCGCTTTTCCCATTCTCAAGCTGAGATTAAAAACGACTTCATTTGAAGCTTAGCAAGCACAAATACGGCCGACAGTAACAAAATCAGTTAGCCTATTATATTTCTTTTCTCTGTTTTATTGCATTGTTAGTAGCGTTTAAGATGATGAGAGTAAAGACTAATCAATTGAGCTGCTGGCAGCTATCAACATCATACTTATCACGCACGTATCATGTAGATTTATCGCATATATGATTGTTGCCGATTGTTGCTCTGTGGCAATGGCCCATGCGCACATCGTGCCCTCATATTAGCTGCATAAGCTCAGCGAACTCAGTACCCTTTATCCTCGCTTAGTTGGCTGGCCCGCTGACTTTAAAAACAACGGAAAGGTTTCTCAGCGGCAAACGGCTTGAATTAAAAAAAACGGGAAAGCTTGCGTCGCTTCCAACCGACTCGCAAGCCGCTGACTTCAAAAACATCCTATAGAGCAGTGACACGACGTAGTATTATTGTATATAACTCTATGCTGGAGCCTTAATGGGTTAGCTGCAAGGGGCACTGCAGAGAGAAACAGAAGGGCGTCATACAATGTATTGTGTCTTGCTGCTTAGTTGTCTAATTAATTCCAGTGCCCCTGCTTCATCACAGCCTGAAATATAAGGAAAATTGACTTTCTTCGGAATTATTTTACCATTTCGCTGAACGAGCCAGCAAACTAAGGGAGATGTGCCACAGATTATTCACTGGAAGTGACGTGCATACTCATTTACTTCCGGTCGTTGTTACCTATTGTAACAGAACATTATTGGTCAAAGGTGTAAGGAAGGTATGTGCAAAATTTGAAATCTACCCACTAACCCGTTTAAGAATTATGCATCAGGGCGAAGAAATACTACCAGGACTACATTTAATACCACTTCCGGTAGAGTCAGGACAAAATGTCATTAAATGTTATTTGAGGTAAATGGTCTCTAGAATAAGCCAGCAAAATTTGAGACCAATTGGTTAAACGGTTTAGGAGTAACGTGATAGAGACCATTTACCGGACGTCAGCAGTACATCCACTTCCGGTTTGATTTTCGACATTTTGTCATAGGACATTATTTATCATAGATAATGAACTACAGTAGCAAGTTACAGTAGATTGATTAACTGTAGTGGATTAACTGTAAGCGTGTTTGTTACAATTTATATATTTTGGTATATACAGTATATGTCTCAGAAGTCCTGAACAAGGTAGGCCTATATGGTATAGGCCTATATGGTATTGGCCTATACTACACCCAGAGGAAAGTCCTGGTGATACGATACAGTAATGTACTGGTGTTACTGCGAGTGAACGCCAATTGTGGAAGATATTTGCTACTCCCATTAGGTGGATATTTTGCTCATAGTTTACCGATTTGGCAACCTTAGGCCTAATAGTGTATAGGCGTACATCGTATAGGACTACACTGTATAGGCCTATACCATATGGGCCTACCTGGTTCAGGACTTTTGAGACATACCGTATAAGGCCTGCTCCAGCCGAAAATACGTTCAGACGTGCTTGGAGCAGCCCATTTTCTTGTTGCCTATATACACTAACTAAGCCACACAAAAAAATTCATGCTTTTGTCCGGCGTGTCTTGATAAAATCGCTAAGCTACCTCACTATTGTGGAAGACATAGCCGAGACGGCCCTAATACCAATCCAAAGCGACAGACAACACACGCTCAAACACCGGCCAAGAAAACGGAATCTTTCTTCTTCTTGTTCAGCGCCTGCGCTACCGCTTACAACAGGTTTCCGTTTAAGACTGTTTAACACGGTTATCTCATTTCCCAGTATCGATCGTGTTAAGTTAATTACGTGCGAGATTGTATCAGACTCGGCCGACTCTAAAACGAATTGATGATGAATTACAAACCATGTTTCCCGTCCCCTCCCCAATCGGATGAATTGTGCTGATAAATGCAAGGCCAACCCGGGCTCCGTTATCTAGTATATCTGCAAGTCTCTCTTTTCATCTACGACGCTATGGAAGAAGGATCACCCCGCTTCAAAAGGTTACACGGGAAAACCATTTTTGGCTGCGAATAAAATTAGGTATCTTCCTCAACCCAAATTTTCCTTTAATTAAGTTTTAATCCGTGGTGCGAGTTCTTGATTAGGAAGCTTCTGAGAATAAATTACGTTTTTTTTTTTTTGGTAAGAACATTTTTCTCATTACGTTACGTTGCGCCTATTATCATGTACTTCTTTCCCATCTCATTGAGCTTTCACGGTGTGTACTTAAGAAGTGGAGATTGCTTTTCCAAATAGACGTCAAAGTAATAATGAAGCCGTTCCTTTTTTTGTAACTTTTAATTTATTTTTTTATTTTTTTGTGCGTTTCGTTTTGCCGTGTGCCGCGTACGTACCTCTTTTTAGATGTGATTCAAAGACTTACGATTGCTTGGTCTCGGTTCAGCGCGGGAAAAGCGCAAAAAAAAATTCACTCGTTGCGTGTTTTGAGGTTTATGAAAACGACGAAATGAGATAACTGTCGCGAATTGACAGCAACAATAACGACGTTGAAAAAGTGCTTGCAAAACGAAACCGTGATTGAAACTCTCGCACCTCCGCAAGCAAACACGCCATTTTTTTTTTATGAGTACGATCCTGGGAGATAAAATTCTTCATTCTTGGTCGAACACACCCCAGTGTATCACAGTAGGCGCCTGAACAGCGCAAAAAACGGCCACCCCTAGAAGTAATTAGTATAAAGAAGAAACCAACGGCATTCGCTTTGAAAACTGTCATAAATAACATATCGAAAGTCTACCAAAATATAGTTGGTAGAAAGCGCCCAAGCCTGAATTCGACGCTTTTACTGTTATTTATTGAAATAATGAATTCCCTTTCACAGTTAGAAAAATTATATCAATAACTTTATTGTTCCTATTGAAATTTCCTTTCCAATGATACCAAACATAATCGGAAGTAACTACCGGAAGTGGTACTAATGTGTTAGTGAAAAGACGGTATTTTTTTTTTCAAAATGGCACCTGAATATGGCACTGTCATTCCCTTTCACAGTTACCAAAATTACACCCTGCCCTTTATTGTTTCTCTTCAAATTTCCTTTCCAATGATACCAAACACGGAAGTGGTACCTACCGGAAGTGGTACTAATGAATCATGATTAGGGCATAGTATATGCCGTAATGGAAATAATACTGCACAAAATTGAAGGCATTGTTCACTTTGTGTGAAAAGCATTGAATTGGGACGAATTATGCATCAGGTATGGATGCACATGAAGGTATGGATTTGGTATGAATTTGGTATGAATGCACATGAAGGCTAACTGGAAAAAAAAAAGCTACGATATGCTAAAACCGCACTCAACTTCTTACTGGAGAAATCAGTTAAGGGCCGACTCTTGCAGAAGCGATTGTTTGTGTTCTGGTGCAAAGAAAATAGTCCGTTAAAATAATAAAGTTTCACGATGAAATAACTCACGCAAACTATTCCTTTTTGTTGGTAAAAGGAGGTTATAATTTTAATATAACGTGACACTTTATTCGGAGATATTAAACGACCTGTTCCTATTTCGAAAATATGCAAGTAGTTGCCATGGTTACGACAATGGTTACGGCTCGAAGCAGACGACGCGGTAGTTTTAAAAATGGCGGTCGTCTCTCCGCACAAATATTTTAAACCCCACTCCCAAGGAAAGCCCTTGACATCATCGCAAAAGCAGACAGTAGTTAATGTTTAAAGCAAACTACATCGACAGCATCCAGACAATTCGGGGGTAAGTGACGTGGCAAAGGATGCGGTAGACTGAACAAGCGTTTCATGAGATGCAGTCTTCCAAATCAAAAAGGTATTTGCAACCAGCGCTGGTGGTTTTACGCCGCCAGCCAGGAAGCGTCCTAACTCCGTTGGTACTCGAGCTCTGCTAAAAGTTTACGATGACTTCACACTTTCGGCAAATAGACAAAAGATCCTCGCAGTTTATAGATACTAAGGTACGTACAGTTCCCAGGTAAAATGATAAGAGCTGCCGTAAACGATGATGGTGGTTTGCCAAATTTTGGGCGGACGGCAATGGGCGTCGTGAATTGCTTGTGTTATTTCAACGTGCACGAAAACAATACGCCATAAACCGAATTGATGAACTTGCTTCACGTCATGGTCATACTATGTCCAATGTTACGTTTGCTTCACTGTGAACCGCATTGAAATGACATCGAGCCAGATCAAGAGATTTATTGATGCAAATGATCGAACATTCAAACTTAAAGAAGTCCATGAACTTGCACATAAGCACTTGCTGTAGTGACAACGGAAGGGTGGGCCAAACTTGTAAAACACACTGAGAATGACGAAAACAACTTGTGGAAAAGGGATGGGATAGCTGATATTATTGTGTAACGAATCGCCTGTTCATATAACAATTCAAGTTCAACAAATGAAGACACAGACTGCTCAAAGTAGAACTGAAGATCTCTATAAACATCAACTACTGTGTGCTTGAAAACAAAAGCTCTTTTCAGAGCTAAAAACTGTCCTTTTCAGGACTACAAAATCTTAACGAAAGAGTAGCTTCTTCCCTGCCCCCCCCCCCATCTCTTTCCTGGAGAATTAAAAATAAGTTTAACTCAATACTGAATAAATGAGCACTAAAATCGCGCATCCTCTCCCTATTTTTGCTGCACCTACGGTACCATAACGTTTGCAATATTTACAAGGGCTTGACACGTATACGAAAAGGTGTCACACAGGAAAGACAAAATGAAACTAAGCTCTTAAATAACCATACGCCAAAATAAATATATATATAAATAAATATTCCTAAAGGCGCTACCTTTCACGTAATACTTTCCTGCATCATTCAGCTTAGTCATTTTACGTCGCCAGCCAAAACATCCTAACTCGTATTCGTAATGTCATTTATTTCCTGTTTGTTTGTTTTTCCCTCTGAAAGACTGTTTGCTCACTCAATCAAATCTGTGAACGTCTTGCAAGGCTATTCACGTGTTGGTTATTGAAAAATAAAGAGAGGACATTTACTTTAAGAAAAAGTTATTTAAAAATTAAATTATCAGATTTTTAAAATGAAAAATTAATTTTAAAAGCATTTTGGATAGCATTTTAAATGGCACACATAATTAAAAGCCGTGGAGAATTGTAGCGTATGTTGATGTATACTTGGATAGTTGAAAGTTCAAATCCACGAAACCCCTCTTACCTAATTTTAGTCATTTGCGAGCTTAAATCCAAAAATAGGGCAGGGATGGCAAGTGGAAATGCGAAATGAATCCGACAATGGATTCAAAAGTTATCGTGCATACAGGACGACAGACACCAGCAAAGGATGAAAAGCTCCTTTACTCTGCTTTGGCCTGCACGTCAGTATATGTGAAAAAAAGTTTAAAGGAGCTGAAGGCCAACGACAACGTCAGGTAAAGAAAATATTTATCAGTTTTAGAACAGAGAGCGCGTAGGGATACGAACAAACGAAAGTAGTTCGTAAAACGGCTCTCTAACTATTCGTCCAGTCAGAAGTTGAGTGCGGTTTTAGTATAGCAAGTTCAACCCCTCTCCAGGGAGGGGGTGACTTCATCCCCCAAACAAGGTTATTTAGCTGTAACTCAACCCGTCAAGAAATCAAAAGCATAATGTGAAGCAAAAACGTTCGGCATACAATTCTGGACAGGAACGGTGATATACATCATTACGTAAAAGCTACCCTTGAACCACAAAATCGTTTATCACCCATAATTCGCGCGAACGCTCCTTTTTTTTAGTTGGTTGTTATAGTGATTTCTCTGCTATTGCGAATCCTCTAATAGCCCGAAATGGACATACTTAGATTTCCTGAACGGTGGGAATCTGTTCCTTCCATCTAACCGATATTGTTTAACTTAGACAGGGACCGTCTTACACCCATTTAAAGGTGAAGAGGTAATGGCGTAGCAGCAAAAGCGGATTCAAAATGCTCTTGCTAGCCTCTAGTTGCTCGAAATGAACATGCTTAGAATTTTCTGAAAGGTGGAGATCTATTCTTTCCATCAATCATAACAGAAGCTGCTTAGCCTAGATACAAATACAAATGCGCCCATTACAATGGCACTTTGAAATAACTAGCCACTACACCATTTACAGCTAAACTTTTAAATTGGCGTAGGACGGTTCCTATCTAAGCTGAACAATTTTGGTTAAGATTGATGGAAAGAACAGATCCCCACCTCTTAAAAAATCTTAAGCATGTTCATTTCGGCAATTGCAGGGCTATCAACAATACTTTGCGGTTCTGATCGTGTTAAGTTGATACCAGTTTTGGTTTTGTGTGGCTAAAGAAAGGCGCATAGTTTCCAAAATGGGTGGTGGGCCTTTGAGAGCAATGATATCATTCAACCAGGGAAATGCCGCCAATGTTACCCCTATTAACAACGAAGTTGATGCCCTGTTCTTTAATTTTGTGCACTAGGATTGATCATAGTTATCTGTATGTATGACGGATTGCGTATGAACGTATGAGTCATAGAATTGTATACTTTAAGTCCAATACGTTTCAACAGTCTAAGAAAGTAGCCATACAAAGAAATTAAAGGAGAGGGCAATGCGACAAGTACGCTTGTTTGTAGGTTCAACATTGGTGGCCACTCTCTGGATGATGGATGTCACTGCAAAGGCTGACCCCTTTTTGGAAACTTGTCAGCTTCTTTTATACCTGGTTTGGTTTCGAGTGCATATCTCAATGTCCATATCAGACAACTTCCCTATCAGACAGCTTCCATATCACTTAGATGACACGAAATATCACGCCTTCGTTCATCTACACTCTCACTGGAGAATGTTGATCTACATATGCAATTTTGTTAACGAGGTTAAGAAGTTACACTAGAAGAAGCGACTCCTCCTGGGTAGATCGTCACTTTCACAGGAAGTGTTCAAGTCCTATCTTCCTTCGCCTGTATCTTCAGTCTGTATCGTCATATATCACAGAATACAGAACACTCGTCCCTACAGATACGACACGCGTACGCTAAAGTGAAGCCTCGGTTTTTTTTCTCCTGAGTCATACTTCGCACTTGATTCGCCAGTAGGAGGAGCGATCGCTCGTGAGGACGCAGTGTAAATGGAACGACTAGCGCAGCAAATACGCACGCATGCGCTGTGAGAACGAGTCGTAAGGTGAATACTCTGACCCGAGTCAGATAATGTCAAATGGATGAGAAAAGAAAGGGTAATTTAAATGGGTTTTTGACTCACCACGTAGTTAAATTTTAAGAAAGAATTATTTTTTCGAGAGACTCTTGAACAACCAAACATTTAATGAATGTTCGATACCATACGATTCGTAGACAAAATCATGGAAATCAGTATAAATACTTTTAAAATGTTACGATTATGTCTGCTGCGCTACTTTTGACTAATTATTAATTAGCCTAATCCTGTGGTTTTCATAACGCTACCGTAGCGGTAGTAGATTTATATCGTTTTTTGCGTTTCAGTTTCGTTATCTGCTATCTGCTAGTGACATCTGGCGAATAAAGTGCGAGGTCATGAGTCATCGAGCCGACGCGTTGCTGAAACGAGGCTTAATTTTGGAAGTGCTGGCTGAGTTACGAGTGTCGTATCTGTAGAGGGAAGTGTTCTTTGATCAGTGTCCTACATAACAGAGTTTGTTTTACTGGGCAGTGAAAAAAGAGCTCCCTGCCCGGTGAAAAGAAGCCAATTCAACTGACCAACCTACCCTCTTACAATGTCAAAAGAGTTTAGTGTAGCAACCATAGTACGTATCGAGAAGACAAGTGACATAAATTACTCTATCAACGTTTCATCATGTTATTTTATTTCAAAAATAATGTGTTTTATACTCGATTGGATCCGGTGCTCACGACCTGCAATTTATTTCCAACTTGCAACAAAAGACATCAGTGTCTAAACCATGCGCAACGGCTGTTTGCTGTGACGTCACCATGAGTTAACCAATGACGAACGAGAACAACGGCTGTTTGGCCGTCTGATTGGACTAGCCCAGTCACGTGATGTGCACGTCACAGCAAACAGCCATGGCGCGTGGTATAGGAAGCTTGTTGTTGTTTTTGTTTTTAGAGAGCCAATTCAATTCAACTAAATTTATATAGAGCAGGTCGCCTGCCTTACACACCAAACAACTGCAAACTATTGGCCGCCGGCCGTGCTTATTAGAGTTCGTTTGCGCACGAGAATTTCAGAAAATAGGACAGGGGGAGGAGGCGGAGGCGGCGGAGCGGCTAACAATGTCAAAATGTTACAATGTAACAATAGGGTAACAATAGGCGAGGCGCACAATATCGGATTATAGCTCACTCGAACAATATGCAACGATGGTTGGGTGCCGGGAAACTAACATTGTCGTTGTTTGAGTTAGATAGCTCGTTGTGGAGAACCAAAATTAAATGGTCTTCATTTTGCCTTAAATCTTCAAGTTTTAAACCGTAGTGTGCGAAGTCTTAAATTTTGAGGACGTGGGCGGCCGACATGACAGAGTGACTTATTTACCTTTTCAATACGGGCTTCGGGAAGCCAGTTAAATTGTTTCCGTGATTGTTTGCCATGATACAGCAACAATCCACAATCAACTCCTCATCGAGATGGCGCATGGTAAATCTAGACACACGCTAATGTATTGCCATCAAATAATAATCATGGGACAAACCTTGGGCGTAACCTGAACATAAGTATGCATTTCTAATGTTATCTAATTTTGAACTCCAATTCGAAAAACGTAAACCCACAAACACACACAAAATAACGCCATAAACAGCAAAACACTACAAAATTGAAAGATAAAAATGCATACACAAAATGAACATGTAATTACTCAAACGAACTAGAAATACCAATTCAAACGACCTTCAAACACAAACACAGGCAAAAAAATGCGTTAACTAGGAGTCTGCTTGTTTCACAAATTATAAATGCACTTAAAATACCCACTCACACGAAACAGATTTAATATGAAACAACAAACACAGAAAAATATAAAAAAAAAAAAAGGTCTGTATAATACACAAATTATGCGTGCCCGCCCAAACACCTAAACATTAAACTTTTCAAACATAAACTGGGCTTTCTTTCTGACATAACCATAGATCGAAAACAGTCCTTGTCCCTGGTATTGGAGTTCAAAATACAGTTCGTTGCGTTCGTCAACTAATCCGTTTTTATTCGTGCACCTTCACGGATGTGAGTATGGGGATACGCGTTCTAATGCTTTTTTTCTAAACGGCGAAGTCCTGTTTGCTCAGTTATATATTACAATTTATACTGACAATGAAGTACTGTAGCGTATTAAAACTTAATCAAACCTCAAGCCTAATCACAGCAAAAACAGATAAAAACCAGGAGCTTTCGCCCAGTCTTACTAGGCATTCTCATGATTTCACAGTGGGTGTAGGTATTAAAACTTAAGCATATTATTATCTGCTATTGGATGACAACACAAACAATGGTTGCAACAATAATTTTGCACTTTATGGGCCACGTCGTTCGTGCATCTAACTGCTACCTCTTTTCAGAAAAATGAACTTCCCCATACGACGGTTTACTTGTTCGACGAAATTTACATTTGTGAAGGTGTCTTCAAACCCAATATGCGAATAAACGTGATGTTCATTTCCACTGACTTTTAAACCATTTTGGCTCCCATAGGAAACGTTTAAAAATTTTAACAACTTGAACAACTATGAACTATGTAAATACTGCCGATTAAACAAAGTGACATAGGTCTGTCGGAAACAGACCCATTGTGAAAGAGGGTAAGGAATTTTAAATTAACCGATTAAAAATCAGCTAAACAGACACGAGTAAAATTTTTTTATTCTCTAAGTCATGTATAATATTTTCCATTAAATACCTGAAAACTATGTAGCATGCAAAACGGCATAGATATTTTTCGCATCTTTTTTTTTCTGATTTGGCTCTCAGCTAATCATGGTATTGTTAGGTTAGTTGAGCCGCGTTAGACTTTTGGTGACACTAAAAACGAACGCCCGTCATCTAGGTCTTTCCCTATAGGAATACCTGGCAGTTCCTCGAAGGTCTTTGCCCAAGGATCCTTGATTCCACTCGGAACCACTTGACACAACGTGTCCAAGCTTTGCTTTCCCACTTACCTGGCCAGCGGAAAACTGTGCTTTTCTGCTGGATCCCGGGCCATGTTCGGATAGGTGGAAATGAGCAAGCTGATTCTGCCACGAAAGGAGTCCTTTCTGGCCCTCTGGGAAGGGATCTCACAGCCTTGTTCCCTCAGACGCCTTTCCAAGTCTGTGTCTGAGGTTACACGCTTTTTGGCAAACCTTGTGGGACAGACAGGACGGTAATAAATTACGAGCTATTAAAGGCACTGTCGAGGAATGGCACTCGGTATGTCGCCGCAGTCGCCGTGAAGAGGTTGTGTTGGCCCGTTTGCGCATTGGTCACACCCGACTTACTCACTGTTTCTTTTTGCGGGGGGTTGACCCTCCTGAATGTTATTGGTGTCGACCGCCGGCACTTACTTGTTGGTTGTCGCCATCTTGATGGTGTTCGTCGTCGTTTCCATCTTCCGCATGACACTGCGTGTCAATTGGGCGATAAGTCTGTCCTCCTGTCCGGTGCTTTCCAATTTTTGCAGGAGGTACAGATGTATGACACGATTTAGTTTAGGGGTTTGAATAGTATCTCTGTAATGTGTGGTGCAGTGGCAACCCGGACCACTGCACTGTGACTGAGGTTGGCGCTAATGACCAAGCTGTCGACGCGCCATTAAGCCTCAATCCCCCCCTCCTTGATTCCATCCATTCAACTTCATCATCTTTTTTCGACTTCTTCAAACGTCGCCAAGCATCGTTTTCTCCAGTCCTTCATCGGCTCGCGTCACATGACCAACAATCATCACGTGACAGCTTACAGATCATTGACTCACGGGAGCAATCCAGGTATTTTCGTTAAGAAACACGCTATAGTGTGTCGGCCGCCAAGATTCAACGACAACATTAACATCTGTCTTATCCAGTTAGAATATATATGAGCATGGCGACAACAAGACTCTTGTGTTCTTAACAGCTAAGGCTGCTTTGCTGTTTTCAGGCATATAAGGATTAATAACTACACAACAGAAAAGGTTGATACTTCGTTTGATCGGGAGCCATTGGTCCCCTGACAACATAAAAGTAACGATCAGTGACACAGCTTAAGATTTTCTTCCTAGCTAATTTCATGAAAATAAATTCTTCCATGCAGTGCATAAAGCTGAACTGTTGCAGATAGTTATAGTTTATCACTGGACATAGCCTTTTGCTCGTTTGGGTGTTAGGGGAAGCGTAAAGTCAAAGTTACTAATCTCAATAGTGTTTTAAGGCCAGAATTACAGCATTTTGTTGTTGTTTATTTCAGAGTAAGACCATAGTGTCACACGTCCTAGGATTACAGCAATTAATTTGTTGTTGTTTTTTTGTTGCTGTTGTCTTACTTTTAGGGAGCACGAACCCAAAATGGGTAAACTGCCCCACGACGATGAGACGGTCATATTAGTTGGGAATCCCTATTTTGTTGTTGTTTGTTTTTATGGCACTCGATCCAAAACTGGGTCAGCTGCCTCACGACGATAAGAGGGACAATTTACTTGAGAAATCCCCATTTTGTTGTTGTTGTTGCTTATTTTTACAGAGCACGAACCCATATTGGATTATCTGCCCCACGACGATGATTGGGACAATTTAGCTGGCGTAATCTAAAGGTTGTTGTTGTTGTGGTGGTTTGTTTTTAATGAGCACGAAATCAAACTAGGTTATGTGCCCCACGACAGTGAGACGGACAATTTAGACCGAGAAATCCCAATTTTGTTGTTGTGATTGTTTGTTTTTAGGGAGCACGAACCAAAATGGGGTTAACTGCCCCACAACGAAGAGAGAGACAATTTAGCTGGAGAAATCTAAGCGGAAAAACCTAGGGTCTTTGTTGTTGTTGTTTGTTTGCAATTTTTACGGAGCGTATACCCATATTGGCTTATCTGCCCCACAACGAAGAGAGGGACAATTTAGCTGGAGAAATCTAAGCGGAAAAACCTAGGTTCTTTGTTGTTGTTGTTTGTTTGCAATTTTTACGGAGCGTAAACCCATATTGGATTTTCTGCCCCACGACGATGAGAGGGACAATTTAGCTGGAGTCATCCAAGAGGAAAAACCTTGGGTCTTTGTTGTTGTCGTTTGTTTGCGTTTTTTAGGGACCACCAACCCAAATTGGATTATCTGCCCCACGACAATGAGAGGGACAATTTAGCTGGAGATATCCAAGTGGAAAAATCCAGGATCTTTGTTGTTGTTGTTTGTTTGCGTTTTTTAGGGAGCGCCAACCCAAATTGGACTATCTGCCCCATGACGATGAGAGGGACAATTTAGTTGGAGAAATCCAAGAGGAAAACCCAGGATCTTTGTTGTTGTTGTTTGTTTCTGTTTTTTAGGGAGCACCAATCCAAACTGAATTATTTGCAGCACGACGCTGAGCGGGACAATTTAGCTGGAGAAATACAAGCGGAAAACACAGGATATTTGTTGTTGTTGTTGGTTTGTGATTTTTAAGGAGCAGCAACCCAAACTGGGTTATCTGTCGCACGACGCTGAGTGGGACAATTAAGTGGAGAAAAACAAGTGGAAAACACAGGATATTTGACAGCCAAAGTTCGGGCAATGACAGCGTGTATACTGACATGCGTACCTAGACACACACTAGTGTATCACGATAAATCTAAACAACGTTGCCAAAGAAATTGTATTCACGTCCAAAAATAAACAAACTGTAAAAACAAGGCAAAATAAACAAAGCCAAAAACTGGTAAAAAGGCCAAGTTGAGAGTTTCGGCCCTTCAAAGGAGTGATATCAACACACCAAAACTAACGAAATAAAACAAATTACAACAATATTAAAATCAAACCAAAAACCTATGAAGAGGTGAATAAGTTGAGAATGGTTCGGCCTCTAGGGTAAAGGTAGAAACAAAGTGTTGGAAACCAATTTCTTGTTGACGTGGCACTTTATTGCACATCTGCACGGTAGTGGAGCTGAGTCTAATACACAATTTAAAAAAAAGGACTGATATCATATAAAAAACCAAAACTGGTAAAAGGGGCCGCCAAGTTCCGAATGGTTCGGCCCTTTAAAGGAGTGATATCAACTCACCAAAATATTTGCTAAGTTAATCGCACCGAATAATACTTTGGACGTTAAGTGAAAACTTGAACATTGCTACCGAACGTAGCAACGTTCTAGTTTTCATTTAATCTTTCGAACTATTAAGCGGAGCGATTAAGTTGGCGAATGTTTTGGGGCGTCGAACCATTCGGAAGGGCCGAACCATTCGGAACTTGACGGCCCCTTTTACCAGTTTTGGTTTTCGATATGATGAGATCTAACGTGGGAGCCGTCGGATTAGCCAGTTAGCCAGTAAGCACAAATCAACTTTATTGAGGGCACTTTTTCTTCATAAAATGTTGAGGTTTTCTTCGTTACTGCACCCTACGCACCCAATTCCAACGATTTGCAAAAAAATTCACCGCATGGGAGTTTTCTCCAGTAAGCTGAATTCAGCTAACTCTTGTTACAGTTAAATGAAGTCGAGTGCTACCCTCGTCCGACCTCTCGCTTTTCATAACTCCGGAACGGTACCAGACAGAGACAAACGGTTCTCGCCATTTAATTCAGCGTCCAAAAATTAGTTATAAGGAATATAAAAAAAAAACAAGCATGCAACGGAAGTGGCCCACAAATGAGTGGCAGTCGCCGACAAGTGAGTCCATCATTATATGGAACGGTACCAGATAGAGACAAACTATTTTTGCCATTTGATTCAGCGTCCAAACATTAGTTAGAAGGAATAAAAAAAAAACGGAAGTTTGAACCGGAAGTGGGCCACAAATGCCCGGAAGTCACCAACTAGTGAGCCCATCATCTGTGGAACGGTAGCAGATACAGACAAACGGTTTTCACCTTTAGATTCAGCATCCAAAAATTAGTTCTAAGGTAGAAACAAGCGGCTACAGCGACTACCTAGTCGCATCCGGTCTTCTGTACAGTTCTATCACTACCAAGAATGAGGCACACTTCTCTATCAGGCATTGCAACAGCTATCTCTATTATATAATCTAAAAGCAGTAACCATCAGAATTGCCCGTTAAAAATGTGTTAGCTTTTAAACTCATTTTAAATTTTAGGCGTAATTTGTCAGCGTTTAGGCCTAATTTACAAGTTTAATTTCGTAAGTAGCAACTAACGGAGATTTGGATTGTATACAGTAAGCCTATTCATTTTTGCAACACGGTATGCCTCCGGCCACACAGTTATAGTTTCACAACGTAATGTGCAACGTAGCCTATATAGATCAGTGGTAGTAGGGAAGGGACAGGGGAAACGATGTTGAGAAAGCCAGCAGCGACTCGTAGCAACTTGATGTTGCCATGGTAACGTGATTTTAGACCTAATTTTTATTTTTTAGGCCTACTTTTTTTAACCGCAGTTTTAGTTTCGTAAGAATCAGATAGGCCTAATGGAGAATTTGATTCGACCGTAAGCCCAATAAGGGCAGTGATACAACGTTGTATTATTGTATATAACTCTATGCTGGAGCCAGTAACAGGGCTAGCTGCAAGGGTCACTGGAGGGGGAAAAGAAGGGCGTCTTACTGAAGACAATGCTGTTAAGAGTGGATTTCTTAGGCCTATAATGCGCGATTTTTGTCGATTTGTTGCAAGTGAAATCTTTATTTTCCAATTTCAACCTAGCAGCATAAGGGATCGGAGAAAACAACGTTTTTTTAAGCCTATAAAATCCGCTCTCAAAGCACTGTCTTGACTAGAAGTGCCGTTGTTTAACCCTCTATTTCAGTCTAGTGCCCCCTGCAACTATCTCTCTTGTAGCCAATATTACGTCACATGACGCTGCTCTATTCATTCATGCAACAATGCGACGAGACTCTTTTAAACGAGGCTAACCTGTTTTTGTTTTTACGGCTGCGTTAACACAAATCCTTAAGATTTCAATTCGACGATGAAATGTTATTACTTAATTTAGTTACGTCGAAGAAGTCTATATTAGCTATAAGGAGGTAACGATCTTTTAATTTGCATGTTATTTAACTAACTTTTGACACTGAATCTAAAGTCGTAAACAGTGGTCGTCTCTATCTGGTAGCGTTGCGAAGCAGAAAAAAACCATCACGGACTTCCGGTAGTATTGCTTTTATGAAGATGTACTGCAGGATAGATTAGGACCGTGGTGTGACATATTCACCACTCCCGCCAAAATAGCCCGAAAACCAATCAAAGCGCTGCAAGGAAGTACGTCCCTAGTGGACTTGCACACAAACAACTGACGTCACGCAGTTATGTGATCTGTGGATCCAACATGGCCGCGGTTCTCGATCCGATGATTCGACGCAACTCTGGACTAAGAAATTACTGCATGAATACTCATTATGAAACCATAGGAGTTGATTGTGTTTTGGTGGATAAGCAACTTGACTAAACCGGAAGTTTAAGAGCGCGGCGTCAAAGGACGTACCGCCACGCCAATCGGCACTCGCGGCCACGCGATCGGAAATTTACACCCAACGCACCAGGTTTAATCCATCTAAACCATCTTTCAACATGGCGGAGAAAGCAGACGACGCCTAGTATAACGCGGTACTAAACTGGTATAACGGTACTAAATTAGATTAAGTAATTTATTCAATTTTTCTGCTGCTACGACATTTTCACTTGGTTAAACTTACTGTTGTCACAAGAAGATGACTCATTCTACACCGGTTTTCTTGCAAATATCATGCATTCATAAGCACCCCGTCTCGTGTTACAAAAATACGATATTTACTTCCCCAACAATCGGCGTTAAGGTTTCGGTCGACTGTCAAACTTTGTTACAAAACACAATGGCACGTAACGCGTGGCAATATAACAATCTGTTATCTTACCTACGTTTGATACATCATAAACAATGTAGTACAGGGCGTATTTCACAGAAAATTCCACCGCCTACGAGCGGATCAACCGCGAATACCTCATGGCGGCTTGGTCAGGCGGAAGTAGCAGACGCGCTTTGTATTCTGGGTACATTCGTGAGTCACGCTTGCCATCGAAGACTACGCACTTCGGCTATGCATTTGAGCTGGGAGTTGCTTATCCATTCAAACACAATCAACTCCTATGATGAAACGTAAGCCGGACCGCTCCGAACGTAAAAATTATATTCCAGTGTGAGCTACCGAAATCCAATCGACAATAAGAGTGAAAATGAACCGGGGCACATAGGCTGAACCAAACAACTGCTCGCGGGTTCTAGCGCAGTAGATAAAAGCGTGAAGCGTACGCCAACATCGTTCGATGCCTCTGGTTGTTGTGTATTATTTTTGACAATTCAGTTCAAGCTGTACGGATTTATTAGCAGTTGTGTTATACACAAACATAAAAAGAAACAACCAGAATTTTGGGTTCGTAACTGCTAATTGTTCTAGCCTAAAAAATGCTTCTTTTTTTCAGTGATGATTTGATAACTGCATTGTAATATGTTCTTTATGTTTTCTGAATAAAGTTGTTAATTCGTCATCATATAACTGCTATCCTGTTTGCGTTGTTTACATAAGTGCAAGCATTGCGAAGCCAACGTTTTTTTTTAATCGTGTAAAACATTAAGACTGTTTTACTAACACAATTGTTTTCCAGGAATTAAAACGATTTTCATTCCCCCTACCCCCCTCCCGTTACCGAGTGAGACGACTGATTACAAATTCCCGTTTCACGTTTTGCAGTAAATAACTCTGATAGCCCGATTTTTATAGCCAGCCATTATTTTTCTTTGCGTTACTACCCGTTTGGTTACAAATTTCACAGCTGCTGCCGCCCCCCCCCCCTCCCGTGTCCGAATGTTTTTGCCTCTAACCCCAAAATATCTATGCCATCAACGCATCCCTCCGCATTTTTCCATGGCTACGA
>JAHWFP010249811.1:28450-38585 GCA_023313725.1 Lithobius niger
TCTGTACCTGTGGGGATTTTGAGTTGTGGGGATTCTGTACCTGTGGGATTTTTAGTTGTGGGGACTTCTGTACCTGTGAGGATTTTGTACCTGTGGGGATTGTGAGTTGTGGGGGCTTCTGTACCTCTGAGGATTTTGAGTTGTGGGGATTCTGTACCTGTGGGGATTTTGAGTTGTGGAGGTTCTATACCTGTGGAGATTTTGAGTTGTGGGGATTCTGTACCTGTGTGGATTTTGGTGTGGGGATTTTGAGTCGTGGGGATTTTGATTGCGGGGATTATGAACCAGACCCCCGAAAATATTAAAGTCCCCCAACGACAAGCATTACTTAATTCTAGTCCATTCTTGGATCGCTCCTGTCAAGTTTGACCACCGACAGGCTACGCTGAGAGTGCGACAAGCTTCACCACCGACAAGCTACACTACCTCTGTTGGAAGGGAACCGACAAGGTTCACCACCGACAAAGTTCCCCTACGACAAACTGGGCCACTGTCATTCTATAGGTGCCATCCATTTTCAGGGCTATAGTTAGTTGCCACAAAAAACTGTAATGTCCGCCAAGAAATCCTAAGTAGAAAACCGAAACTTATCGAACGATGTTAAAATTGCGACCTGAAAACTTATAGCCAAAGACGTTGTTATAGGGATATTAAGTCTAAATCGTTTCTAGAACTCTTATTGCGCATAGAGCGAAAGAATTTTTCGAAAATCTTAACTTAAAAAAGTTTGATGACCTTTTTTTTTTGATATCATGGTCGCGATTCGTAATACGATGTATAAATATAATAATAATAATAACAATTTTCAACCACAAATGTGGTTAGGAATTTGGAAGGGGCAAGACTCACTAACACCAACCTTATGCTAACTGTCAGAAATTCATTAAAAAAAATTAAAAAGGATGAAAAGATGAAAATAAAATATCGAAGCCAAGCCCGCCAAGAACAGGGTCAACTTAGGCACGATTCATTCGACGAATTCCGGTCTCTTTAGAAACCTCCCAAGAGGACACGTGTTGAGGATCTTCTTAAAGGCTGCAAGAGAACATGCTGCAACCGCAGTTTCAGGCAGGGAGTTCCAAGCTGGAGCAACCCCCTGCCTGAGACAAAACAAATTCATCAAAATTCTAGCTCTATTTGACAAAACAAATTCATCAAAGTTAAAAAAATAAGACACAATAAAATAAAAGATATTCTGTACGAAAAATAATAAATACAGTAGCTACATTAAAAAAAAAGACCACTCCATATTGGCAAATCTATTGCAGGTGCAGACAGGACGGTGAACCACCCATGTGGCCCTAAGATGACGCAATAACTGTGTTACGCTAATTCCTTTTCTGGACGAAATTTAAAGGTACATACATCCCTGTTGGCTTTCCTGTATGACTCAGTTTTGCAACATTAGTTCAAACGTGTGTCAATGTTGCCAACAGAGTCATTTTCTTGTTTTGTCTTTCGTGCGAGATTATTTTGCGACATTAACTCTAACTTGTGCAAATGTTGCAAACGCCATTTTCAACGGGTCGTCCGACATACCGGAAGGATTTAAATCCCTTTAACGTAATTGTTTTTTTTCAAAAAAGCATTAAAGGCACATTCCACCTGCCTTATAACAGCCACGCGCAGATCGCCTCCACGCATGTTACCATCGCCAAAGCCAACTTAAAGATTGTGTCGTCAAAAACCGGAATGATTTTCGTAATTTAACATCATAATTTTTAATTTTTGTGGCTAGTACATTATAATTTTCTTCAGCGATCTATTGGCATAATTAATTTTAATTGTTAAATTTAAATTTTTTTGGATCTCATAGTAATTATTAGCAAACGTTAAAATAAGTACACGCACACACACACAGATGAAACTTCAAGATTATTGTAGGCGCGCAAAGGATCATAGTAGGTGCAGGACACAGTAAGTATAGTTCCCCAATATTCAACTGACGCCACATTTTAAAACGGATTTTTAGCAAGGGAACGACTAACGGTAAGTAAATAAACCTTGGGGTCCGTACTTGATGTGGAGGGTCGAGAAAATGGTGCTGGGAAGAATGTACCTTTTAAATTATGGCTTCAACTCTACGAACAGTGAATTTACATTTAGGCATGGTGTGCAGTAGGATAATGAGTGGGTGTCTCGCAAATTTGGACGCTGCTAAGAGACGAGCAATGTTTTTTTTTCAATGAAAACGACGGTCATTTGCGTAGAATAATGTCATTGGCTTAGAAAATCGAAAATCCGATGCGAATTACTTGCTTTTTGGGCTGTCAACGAATTTTTCAAGTGCTTTCGTTAAATGAGCGTGGCAGCGCGCCAGGATGGCGTTCTAATCGTGACGTCATGCTAGGCGATGCGAGGGAAGCTTGCAACGTGCTTTGTAAATTATTTTCTTTCGGATCGTTTCGGATAACGATTTCGTCAAGATTTTTAAGTAAAACTCTTCGTTTCCGAGGGCTCCGACAAAGGCTTGACGAGTGTGCTTGATGTATTGATTTACTGATTTACCTTTGATTTACTGGTTTATTGATTTAAAGGCTGGTTGGCACTAAACGAAAGTTTGGAGCATGAAGCGCCATCGAGCGCTATATAGTTCTCTATATCACTTGCTCGCAACAAGCTGAGGAATGCACAAAGAAATATCTTTTAACACAACAAACAAGCCTCGTTCCTTCTGAATTATTGATTAAAAATTTGGTACGCCCTCGTGCAGCTTTGGGAGCAAGCTATAAAGATTAACGATACTAATGTCACTAGATGGCGCCACGGAAAAATACAAAGAAATTCTCCTGGCGCCATCTAGTGACCCTAATGTCGTTAATTTTAACAGCTTGTTTCCAGGTGCACGAGGGCGTACCAAATTTTTACTCAATACTTAAGGAGTCACGTGGCTTGTTTGTTGCGTTTAAAAGTTTTGCTTTGTGCATTCCTTTGCGTGCTGCGAGAGAACCTGATAGGGCTAGATGTTGCAACGTTAAGTTGGTGGCAATCCGCCTTTAACCTTGACTTACTGATTTACCTTTGATTTACTGATGTATCTTTGCCTTACAGTGATTTACGTGTGATTTACTGAACTGTGTTGATTTCCTAATTTAAGGTGATTTATGGCTTTACCATTGATTTACAGATTTACCATTTATTTACAGATTTACACTTTATTTAATGATTTACTTTTGATTTCCTGATTTACAGTCCATTTCTAAACCAAACGATCGTACCAAAACGAACACGATTGCTATTCGCTTGTACTTGATTTACCGCTTTACAATTATTTACAAATGATTTACTGATTTACAGATTTAGTGATTTGTCCTTGATTTACCCTTGATTCACTGATTTACGAGTGATTTACTGTTTTGCTGTAATTTACTGATTTACAGGGGTTTACTGATTTATTGACTTACCTATGATTTTTAAATTCGTAAATCTTACATTGGTCATGATTTACACCCCGCGATCGTTTCCCATTGAAGTTGTCCCGACTCTTCGCCTGGCATGGATGTCGATCGGCGTCTCCGTTGCTGCGCGAGCATCCACCAGTGACGACTTCGACAACCCAACCCACGTACGACGGTATCGCGGACGACTAGGACGAATTCTAATGTTTGCGTTAGCAAGGCGCGTGCGCCTGACCGTAAATGACTTACACTCGTAGGTCATGTGTGCGAAAATAGTTGGTCATGCAACGCGATCATTTCGAGTGGTGCCGCAGTGGGAATGCTTTGACGGAACTTACTGGACTAAAGACTATACCTCTTTCTGCACCACAAAGCAAACTGAAAATGAACTTTGACTGTTGGAACTGGGATGCTGAAGTTCCTGATATTGACACTCATTTTGACTTCTGAACTCGAGAAGTGACAAATTTTCTCTTAGTGTGTTGGTCCCTCTTGTGCAGCCAAGTTTTAGAAGGATGAGTAAATACTGATGCAAACCTATTTACGTTGCCTTTTTGGACTTAAATTATTAAATATAAAACCAAGCAGTGCTCGGTGCTGCAAAATAAAAGACGAACAACGTTTAGCAAATTATCAATTTTCGTCGTCAGGTATTTTACGAATTAAAATAACCCGAAGACGAAAAATTTATGATTTTCGAAGCGTTGTTCGTCTTTTATTTTTTATAAAGAAATCACAAGGTAAAGGGTAAATGAATCAAGCAGTCTGAATTAAAGACTGGCCTTGTGAGGAAACACAATATACTAGACTGAGAAAGAAAGAAAAGACTACTGCCCCGACTGGGACTCGAACCCAGGACATCCCGTTTACTAGCCGGGCGCTCTTTTCTTTCTTTCTCAGACTAGTGTATTGTGTATCCTCACAAGGCCAGTCTTTAATGCAGACTGCTTGCTTCATTTACCCTTTACCTTGTGATTTCTTTCTTTATTTACTACTTGCATTAGTTTCTAGTGTGGAGGCTAAGAAGCAAAGTTGCTTTCCCTCCTTGTATGTTTGTTTGTGATCTTTAGGTCACCACTGAGAAGGATTGAACAGCTACTTAGCTCGGCTGGAGCCTGTAGCCAGTACCCGCCCCGGTAGCGCAGTGGTTAGAGCGCCCGGCTAGTAAACGGGATGTCCTGGGTTCGAGTCCCAGTCGGAGCAGTAGTCTTTTCTTTCTTTCTCAGTCTAGTGTATTGCCTCACAAGGACAGTCTTTAATGCAGACTGCTTGCTTCAGATCCTACGACCTTTGACACCAAAGGCCGGAGTCCTACCGCTCAGCCATACTGACACAGCCTCAGTATTTATTAATCACCTTTAGATCCCATTTGGTTTTTCGTCCTGTTTATAACTTTATTTCACGCTTTATTTGTGTGTGCCTTTCTGCTCACTTGGCGTGTGGCGCACAAACAAGCGCCCCCCCCCCTCCCTCCTCCTTCAGTGCAGATTGGAAAATGTTTGAGTGTATGTATACGTATGCGTGTTAAATGCGGCCTATGGAACTTTTCCTTTAAAAAAAAATACCGGCCTTTGGGTCTCAAAGGTCGTGGTTTCAATTCCCGCTCAGGCAGTCTTGACATTTAAGTCCAAAAGGCAACGTGAATAGGTTTGCATCTGTATTTATTAATCACCTTTCGAGTCCGTTTGGCTTTCCGTCCCGTTTATAATTTTAGAATGGCTACCAAGGAAAAGAATGCGCTTTTTTTTTACTATTTTAAGATTTGGAAAGCACAAAACGGTTTTATTTCCCTAGTCGTTTAAATTGGCTATTTGGACCGTTAAAATTTGTTGGAGCCGTTAAAACAATTTCGGTATAGGCTGGTCCGCAAGGTGTATAATTTCGAACATTTTTCTGATTAACTTACGATTCGAAAATTGGCTTAAAATGCGTTTTAGAGCTTTCGGTTCAGATATGAAATCGATTATTTGAATAAATGTTTAATGTTCAAGCACTTTTGACCTTTTGATTCAGAAAGGAAGCTGCAGCCTAACTAGGAGGCATGAAATATAGGAATACCCGATTATAACACTTGACCACACGTAACTTTTTTTTGGTTATTTTCCCGTAAATTGATTTTGATAGTTGCGTTTTTGAATGTTCTTCACGAATGTTTTTTTTTTGTCCTAAGATTTTGAGAAATACCCTGACAAGGGACAAGCTTGTCCACGCAAGTAGTTGTTTAAAAGGAGATACGCCCCCCCCCCCCCCCCCCCCCAAGTCAGGGGAATAGGTGAAATTCATTTAATAAAAACGTAAATTTTAGGCGAATATATGCTCCATCCTCAGTACAGAAAATTAAATACAAGGTAACAAATACAATAAAAAACCATTCTGACACCTACAATACATTAAAATTATCAAGCTACATCGGTATGTGTTTAGTCACACAGGAGCTGGCCAACGCCTCAACAATTGGCTTTGTTGTAAGGTGTTTGACTCGTGTCTGCAGGCGGCGAAGGCGACCGGCGAGTCTCTCACGATATGTTTGTTTAGTATGAAATGACCAGAGGGGCTCGTCGCGCGTCGCTCGCGCATCGCATGGATACAGACTATACATACAGGGTGGTCCAAAAAGCACTAAAAAAAGTAGGCCTAGAAAATGTATAGGCCGATACATTGTGTAGGCCTATGAAGTGTATAGGCCTATAAAGTATGTTGAGTAGGTATGTATGGAAGTCCACATTAGGACAAAGGTGTTGACTGAAACGAAGGTCGGGACTAAGGAAGAGTAATAAAGGCCTCAATGTACTGAAAAGGTACTGAAAAGAAAGTGTAGCGTCGAGGTAAAAGCCCCGGCCATTATACCGGAAGTTGACTGGAATAGCAAGAACTGAAGAGCTTTTCAGATCGCTCCGGACATCGTAGTGAGACTTAGAACGTGAGACAAGTTAACAATAAAGACGTTCAGTGCGAGTTCCAGTGATGGTAATAGTGATTGTAGGCTATTAAAAAAAATGATTGTCCTACGATATGACTTACGGCTGGTTTCACCCCATTTATTGTGTGCTGTATCCAAATGACCTACCGAACCAAATGAATTCGGGGAAACACGGCAAATGATCATTCCTAATTTTTCACAATCCTTGTTGGTGTAATAAATAGCCTGTTTGACATTAGGAACTGCAACGAAGTGCTGTCGTTTGGACAATTGTCAGACTGCCCAAATGTCACATAACGTGCCAAACTGACGCATGCGTCTTTCGAATCTTAAGTGGTATGTATGAAATCAGTTACTGACAAGAGGCTTAGTTTTGCGAGAGTGTAAGAGTTGCAGTATACAAGTATCCCTTTGACAAGGTTTACAAATCTCCAATGCAACATGCACCTAGACAGCAATTTAATTTTAAACTCAATGACTGTGTCCGGCCTTGGTCACCTGTTAACAAAGACACACTCAGTGAGGAAAATAATTAAAACATTGTGAATCATGCTATGTAGAAATAAAAAAAAGGATGAGAAAAATCACTAAAAAAATTATACACAGTGAAAGCTAAAGAGGCAGTTGCCATATTGGAAATGCACGTCATGGGCACTAGTTAGGCACACGGTTGATTGGCATGTCGACATACAGTTTTTTTTTCTTCCATTTTTTCATGACAGGGAAATTCGCAATTGTATTCATCACTTACTGCTCGTTTCAAAAAAGGTATGTGCCGCCAGTTGGAGATCTTCTCATGGTAGGCGTAAAGAACTGCAGTGATGTTACCTAAAATGGTGTTGTGCTTTTACCACAGAATGCTTGTGTCATCTCTGGAGCAGGTCCCTCCATAATCATTCTTTCTGAGCACCTATGCCGTCACATTTCCAATATGGCCGCTTCCTCTTTAGTTTTAACTGTGTTGTTTTTCACTGATTTTTTTTCACATCATTGTTGTGAGTAGTGCACATAAAAAATCTTTTAATGTGCCATCCTCATGGTGTGTGACTTTGGTTTCTTTTGATTTATGAATTTAATTCCACAAGTATAGACACAGACGCGATAGGAAAAGTTGGAAATGAATGGCTTCATGGGTTCGAAAGTTATCGTGAATGCAGACAGGCGACAGACAGACAGCATCACAGGATTAGAAGCTAGTTAGCTCAGCTTCGCACCACACGTCACTAAAGTCTTTCTTTTGAAAACCCACCTGATAATCGATTTAAGTTGTACGGGGTGTTCGATTCACCAGTGTGGTTTGCACAGCCTTGTTCCGCGGTTAAAAGGCCATTCCTCCCAGCGCCATTTTTCTCGATCCTCCACATCAAGTACGGCCTCAAAGGTCTATTTACCTACCATTAGCCAATCCCTTGCTAAAAATTCGTTTTAAAATGTGGCGTCTAGGAGATTTTCTGTTGAATAATTGGGAACTGTATTTACTGCATCCCGCACGTACATGATCCTTTGTGTGCTTACAATAACCTAGACATTTGAACTTTGTGTGTGTACATGTACTAATTTTTAATCGTTTGCTAATAATTAAGAGATGACAAATCTAAAAGACTAATGCGGTAAAAATTAAAATTATTTATACCAATAGATTGCCGAAGAAAAATTATACGATACTAACCAAAAAAATTATTATAAAGTGCGATTTTAAAATATGAAAATCATACCGGTTTGTGAGGACACAATTAATGCGTTCATGCTGGTTCGTCTATTAGGCGCCAATGCCAACTGAGAGAGCAGCTGCTCTCTTCGCTACGAGGAACGCAGCTACTGTCTCAGTTGACCTTGGCGATGCTAACATGCGCGGCTGTGATCGGCGCGTGGCTGTTATAAGGCAGGCGGAAAGTTAAAAGGCAGGCGGGATGTTGCTTTAACAGTTTTAGGCCAACCAAAGTGTATTTTATTTGCAACCTTTAAGCAGACTACTATAATTATTTAATTGCAGGAAACTCGCTGTCTACAAATGTCTTACGAACTGCTGAACAGGGGGCCATTACTAGTTTTATTGTCGCTGTAACCCTTTTAGCCCTTTTGTTGTCGTAAAAACGTTTTATTGGCACCATTTGCACCACTTTTAATAGGTTAACAACGTCAGATGTGGTTCGTATATCCTGCGAAATAAAAGATATCCCTCCAAGAATTGAAAGGGCAAGCTGGTGTTGCGTCAAATAGCTTCTTTCCCCGTAAAGGCGAGGAAACTGTTTTAAACAACGCATTTACCAGCGCCTTCTTGTGGTGTATCTTATTTGCTACGTAATGTGAACATATACCTTCCAAACACTCTTGACGTTTCCCGGTATAACATTCCGAAGTGTTCCACGGTCTATAAAAATAGTAAGATGGCACTCCACCAGATGACGCCTCACGCTATTAGGTATTTATTTCCATGTCTCATTTTTTTTCTTGCGTGTGAAAACCAGGACGCTGAACGATAAACTGCGTGTACTGGACAAGCAGATTTACGATTAAAAGTGTAGCCAACTGTGATACTTCCGCTTTGAGACTATGGGATGGCAGCCGCCATTAAGATTGAACATGGTGTGCTTAATCAGTCGCAGTAACTCAAAAGTGTTGGAGAAACTTAAGTCCGATGAATAGGGTAAAACACGCACAACTATAGGGCAGTGACACAACGTAGTATTATTGTATATAACTCTATGCTGGAGCCAGTAACAGGGTTAGCTGCACTGGAGGGGAAAAAGAAGGGCCGTCTTACTGAAGCCAATGCTGTTACAGCGGATTTCTTAAGCCTGTAACGCGCGATTTTTTCGATTTGTTGGCAGTTGCTGACATTTTTAATCAAGTGGAATCTTTTCTTTTCCGTTCACAACCTAGCAGCATAAGGGAATGGAGAAAACAAGGTTTTTTTAAGCCTATGAAATCCGCTCTCAAAGCACTGCCTTGACTAGAAGTGCCGTTGTTTAACCCTTTAATTTAATCCAGTGCCCCTTGCAGCTATCTCTCTTGTAGCCAATACGACGTCACATGACGCTGCTGTATAGTTAAAATGTGAGACTATTTGCAAAATTTATCCTAGTACAGGCAAAAGTTTGAACCAATTTTCCAATAGCTGATCGATTTCATAAATTGATGTTTGCGTTGTTTATAAGATATTACAGCGTTTTCATACTTGTGGCAACCTGCCTTTTGTATACGCGTTGCCTTAGTCACACACCAAAGGAGTGATTACGACAGGAATTATGAATTATGGGATGTGTATCTCACGAATCTCATTCAGACGAGAGCAGAGGCGAGAACGGATGTGCCATAAGCGTCGCCATGTTTCTTCTGTATTTAAAATTGTTGTTTTAATCTGAAACTGCTGTTATGCTCTTTATCTTAATTTTGTAAATAAAATACGTTTTCCTTCATCCTGTCGAACGCTTGCACTTTTTTTTGCTACCCTGCAAAAAGGAATTGTCACAGGGCATCAACAGTATCATTCACGTCACTTCCTGTTCCTCTTCCACTTCCTCATCTAGATCCGTCCTACCACTTTTACTATTTAGATGTATGCGTGTTAAATGATACCTACGTTTTCATTTGTCAGTATGGCTTAGCGGTAGGACTACGGCCTTCGACCTCGTGAGTTCAATCCCGCCCCCCCCCCCCCCCCCTTTTCCAGGTAGTCTGACGTGAGTCCAAAAGACAACGTAAAAAGGCTTCCATCCGTAATTATTTCACTCGGGCTCGTGTTGCTTGTGGCACGTAAAAGATTCTAGGTATTGCCTAGAAAAATTGTCCCTGAGCTTAGGACAGATCGGGACTG
>JAHWFP010249812.1:0-83407 GCA_023313725.1 Lithobius niger
CATGAAAAAAGTAGTTAATTTGCACGAATTACCTACAAATTTAGTTCCTGTGTTTAATTTTATGGTAGTCGTTCCACCTATCTGCAGTAGGAACCATGCATAGACCATAACCATCGACTGGAATCCGCCAAAATGAAGCGTTCAAGGTCCATTGGGCCCAGGATCGCATGCCAAGACTAGACGCGAGCCCCGTGCTCGGCTCGGTTAAATGGACATTAATTACTCGGTACACCGAGCATTACCGATCATGCTCTGCTATCGGTACAGCCTTAATGAATATATAAAGGACATAAGTGTCATAAGGGATCTAGCGTACATTTTGCAGTGAGCATGCAATATTTCAACTGACATGTATAAGGATTTCATCACTTGAATCTCTGAGAAAACTAAACCACTCGCAAGCAATTGCCTAGGAATGTAATAGTTATTACGGTATTATAGGCACAACCAGGAATTGCATAGGAAGAACAAGGACTAATAGTAATAACTGACATAGTGTGTGTTAAGATAGAGTTGGAAAAACGATACATGTACAGATAGTTTTTATCTCCGATACCTCCCAAAATAAAAATCTTTAAAAGACGAATTATTGTGAATTAAAATCCCGACATCTTTATTGACAGGGATGTACTGCTAGTGCTAACAAAGCGCGTCTTCAGCGTCGACCTCCATGTTTTATAGTTTTTGTCCTGTGTTATGTTTCACTAATCATGTTTTCACGTTGTAGTTTGAGTTTACGGTGTCCTTGGGACCTTTTTACACATTTATTGCTTTCGGATTGGCCGTTTGTGAAATGAGCTCTGGACTCTTTTCAAAAGTATCAGTGTTTTCAGTACGTTCAGTTTTGCAACATTCGTTCAAATCCATGTTATGTTGAAAATCTTGCTCTTCCATGGGTTAAAGCAAAGATATACATTTTCCTATTTTTATCTTGTGATAATGATGAGTTAATAATGCATTATTAGATCACTCTGTTTCACTAGATGACATTTTTGATGAAATCCGAATTAAAACATCACCAAAAAATATTGTAGGGTATGTACCTTCTGTATTAACTGGCATGTGAAAGAGGTCGTGCTCGCTGGCCTCTTCGGCACTCTCAATGCTGATTCTCTCAACAGAAGGGCTATGGCCATCGTCAACTGGGCTAAGACCACGCAGTTGCGCGTGACAAGATGCTGGCGATGGTGAAGGAGGCAACGGTGGATCCGTACAATTCATCTGGAAAACGTACTTTAGGATGTTGCGCAGATCACTGGCATAGTTCGTCTGCAGTTGATCCGCCACACCTGTGTAAAGCATGGACAACCAGTTATGCTGCAGCTCGTACAAAAAAAGTTTTTATGAATACATAATAGTATACCCCTTACCAGATATGCAGACAAAGAGCCTGTGGATGAGATCCTCGACGCTGCAAAAGCGAACCCTGGCCTTGTTGCGCGAGGCAATCTCTGCCGCCAGGATGGCCAAGGCTATCTCCTCATCGTCCTGGCATTCAGAGTTATATGAACTTGTGTCACTGCTGCAGCTACACAATGCATAAAAAAAAACATACCGTAAATCGCCTATTAAATGCTCATGGGCGGCTAAAATTAATTCGATAAAGTGGAGGGGGCGTTAACAAAACTACAAGATTTCTGACCTTAACATATTTTTGGGGTGGGCGTTTAAGCCTAAATCCAACGTGGAAAAGTTGATTATTCACAAGTTAAGTGTGTTAGATCGTCATCCTTCCAATTTCTAACCATCGCCAGCCTTCAAAACGGACACGCGATTCACAACAGGAAAACGTCAAGCAGCGTAACGTCATAACGGACACGGTGGATTGGATATTTCAAGCGCTTACACAGTCTGGACGCATGGAACCTCTCGTTCATTACTGAGCCTCCACGGGTCCAGACCTACACGTCCACTTCCGTCTTGGATAACAATATATTATAACTATGGTGATAAATGCGTCAACACACGTTTTCCTGTGGTGAATCACGTCCGTTTCGAAGGTTGGTGATGGTTAAAAATTAGTCTTTACTTTGTATTATGTTAAATATTGGAAGGAGGACGATCTAATAAACTGATTTTGAGATTAATAAAAGGTATAGCGTTTTCGCTAGACTGAATTCATATTACGCACATCAATGATCGATCAGAACAACCAAGATTTAAAGGGATAAAACGTCGATTTTGTTAAACGTTTGAAGCTTTTAGTAAATTTCACGACTTGACTAAAGCTACTACACGATTTCTGACCTTACGGTATTTTGGAGAGAGAGGGGGGGGGTTGCAATGCCAGGGCGTTTATTAGGTGATTTACGGTATATGAATCACCAACAAGGCAAACACAGGAAGGTTACATGTAGGGCATCTGAAGGTCTGAAGTCAATATGGGCAGCAAACGGCTAATTTTCACTTGTATGAATTCTTGGCCCAAATCTTACACTTAAAAGAACAATTTATTATCTAGACAATTTTTTGCAATAAAACATGTAATGGCCCTTTCTCGCATGCAATATTTATGCAATGAAATATAGTTTTCCATGTACTGTGCTTACCATTATGTTAAGATTTTCAACCAAACGTCGGCACCGACTAGTCTCCCAGATTTTCTTTAGATTTCTTTCCAGAATTAATATTAGTCAATCGCATATTAAATGCCCAGGCAAGGTAACGCTCTCCCCACCCCCTCCAAAAAAAAAGATGTTTTTAGGCCGAAGTCATAAAATAGTTGAGTTAATGCCACCCCTTAAATCGTCGTTTTTGTGCTGCAAATTTGAAAAAGTTTCATGCTATGAATGAAATAAAGTGGAGAAAATGATTGCTGCCTTGCTTGCTATGCTTACTGGCCCTTTCTTCTTACCTATGGTCAATAGTGGAGTCTTCCTGTCTACTTTCACCTGCAAGAAGGATTCTCCCTCTCCCATATCCCTCTCCAGTAATTATTCTACGCGGTCGCCGAATGTGTTGGTGCCAGCTTATAAAGCTTCGTCAGACCTCTGTTGAAATATTGTTCTCCTGTCTGGTCCCCGTATCTGTTGGGTGACATTAGGAATGTTGAGGCGGTGCAAAGGAGATTTACGAGGATGTTTTGGAATTTACGGCATTTTGAATACGAGGATCGGCTGAGGTCGCTTGGGTTGGAAACCCTTGCTGATCGAAGGCAAGATCTCAATCTGATTTGTGTCTTCAAGCTCCTGAGCGGGCTCGTTGACATCGATTGGAGGAAGCTCCCGATTCTTCGGGTGGATAGGTTTGCTGGACCTCGTACTTTGGTTTCTTCGGCGATGTCGGGTGGATGATCAGAGGTTTTGCTTTGGTGTCAGGGTGGTCAGAGCGTGGAATGCTCTCCCTGATGACGTCAGATGTGCTCCCTCCTAAAGTGTCATAAAACGTCGCCTGACCCTATGCAAAACCACGGGATAGTTTGTGGCTTTCACGGTTTCAGTTCCTGTCCTTTTGGATTTTCTCCGTGCTTGGATTCGTATTTATACTTACACTTATTAAATGGAAATAAAAATTGGAATGACTGGACAATTGCGGAAATTTCTGTGATGACTTGCCAGAACTAAGATTAGAAAATGGGTTACATGCTTTGACACCCACCCCCGATTTTTACCAAATTTGTGTAATCCCGTGGGCGTTTAATATGCGATTTACAGTAAGTGTTGGTTTCTACTATCCTCCCAAAAATAAAATACAAAACACACTAACATTTTATTCAGTAGTCTTAAGTAGCAGAGACCTTTGTCTGTCGTTATTTAGACGGACTGAAATGTCCAGTGGTCGAGTTGGCACTATTCACTGATGATAAAAAAAAATGGCATATTTTAATTGCATAAAATCGTTTAGGAGTGTAAACTGGGGGCAAGAATTAAGAATTTGAAACAAAAATTGTAATTTTAAAAAACCATAGGCTACACAATATGGAAACAAAGAACAAATTGCTCGTCTTGAATTTTCAGTGAAAAACTAATTATGTAGGTCCTGTCCCCCCCCCCCCGGTTTTTTTTTTGGAGGAAAAACACACCAGTCATTACATTGGTGGAGCACTCGATTCAACAGTTTTGAATTGAGTGCTCCAGCAATGTTAAGACTTAGTTTTGGGAGGGCGTTTTCTTTCTAATGAAGGTGAATGGGACCAAAGTGACTAGTTTTTCACCGAAAATTCAAGAACAATTAGTTCTTAATTTGTGGTATTGTTTATTTTGTTAAGACGTCTAGTTCATACCACGGCAAACGCTGGTTGCCGGTTTTATGAATAATGTACAGCACCAGACAGTTTTTATTGCAGACGAAACACTTGACGTGGTGCAGTGCACGACAGTCCATCAAATCCATACCAACATTTTGTCACTAACAAAATACACGAATCGTCGAGAACAGATTCTAAACTCGCCTTGTAACTTTTGGTTTGGTATCTACGTGCTAAACCTCTGCATAGACGTTCTCAACTCTGGGTAATACAATCTGAATTTTTTTTCTTACCTTTCTGAATCCCAATCCGTAGACGAAATACTCTGGCAACTGGAGCATGATGACGAGTACCCGTTCACGTCATTTGCCATCACGTGCACAATTGACGCTGGATCATGTCGCTGCACTCTTGAACACGGGCTACACGGATGAGAGTGAAACACTTTGTGCCGCTTTGGGTGCGACGTGTGACTGGGACTAGACAATGTGCTGGCTGGAGCGCCCGGCCTCCTGCCTCCTCGACGGGAGTGCCGATAAGAGTTATAGCTGCCTGAGTTTTGGACGGGAGTATGCGTGCAATCAACGCAATACATGACACTGGTCACCACATCATCCAGTAACGAGGTTACTGCGGCTTCGGCTTCCGTTGGTGCACTATCAGGAGAAGTAACATCATGGGGCACTAACTCCTCTATGATGCCGTCTTCTGGACCGTGGGATGGCCCTGTGGTGCACGAGATACTTGTCAGATTGTGGGAGCTCTCTGACGAGTTGCTGCACGTATCACTGTGCAACCCTGAGTCGCGGGTTGCTGACCTGTCAATAACTTTGGTGAGTGCATGAGAAAGGCTCTCCTGTAGGGCAGCTAAGTCTTCGCCTGCATCTACTTCGGGGACCTAAGAAAGGGAAGGTTTTAAAATCATTTGCATCGTACAAAAAAAGAATGTCAATCAGAAAGTAAGCTTTTGTTAACTTGGCCCATGAAAAAATAAGGTGCCGGTAGGTAAAAAGAATTTGTGAGGGTCAAGCCTTTTTATCATTAGTTTTAATGACCTCACACAAAACAATTTTAATTATATTTTTAAATGCTACGTTGTAGGTATGCTTTGATAAAAGCATAGCTATCGTACTTGTATTGGCATACATTTTTTCTCCCAAAAATCTTGATCAAAATTAACTTGCATTTCAGGCCTTAAAACACCAATTACATGACTTCATTTAAAACGCATGTTTTACAAAACTTGCAGTGCACTGGTGGTAGCGTGCAGGGAATGGGTTATACGCTGAATAGCATTACCACATATCAGCATTATTTTATACTAAGCGTTTGTTCAGTATTCCTAACAGTTCTTTATATGGCTGTACCAACACAGATGCGCATCAGTAAACCTTCAGATTTTCAGTGCATATTGTGCTCAGGGTCGGGAAAAGAATGCCCGCCTTTTATTTTTGTACCCTCCACTGAAATGTAAGCAGTTTGATGAGAAGCAGCATATGAGAAAAAATTTCTTACCCATGTCCTTTGATCGTCATTTTCTTCCTCTGTAATAACATCCCTTGCATGCTCGTCGGCCAAATCTCGAGGAGTAAAACTTTGATCGTAAAAATCACTAATGAACTGTTTGCAGCTGGGATAATCCATACAAACTTTCTTGACGTAACCCTCAATATCGGCCAATGGACTGGCGTCGTCATCATTGAGAATATCGTCAGGAACGACAGTTGACGACGAACCCTGCTGGAAGACTCCGGGATCCTCTCGGCTGCAAAGTGCTTTTTCAAGAGCATGGAGTTCTTGTTTGTTTAAAGACCATAATAATTCCCTACAGAGAAACAATTAGGCATTAACAATGTACGTCTGAAGTTGCTAAGGAGGATTTTGGTGATCGAACAAACAAAATTAAGGACCACTTTAAAATTCTTACAGCCTCATCCCTACTATCTCACAAATTGTAACACAGAATTATTAAAGGCTGCCCAAAGACATTCTTTTTTTATTTAGTTAAAAATCCGACAACTAAAGATTTACCTGATCACTTTCCCCAGTTATCGAACATTTGATCCAGAAGTGACTGATAGTCTATAAGTGAGCAACTAGAAAAAAGCACTGGCACCAAGAATGTTTCCCTTCTGCCAATAATTACATTACCACTTTAATACATTGCGGTTAATCACACATAAACTAATAACTATTCCCCCATCCATATTGGCATTAGTGCAAGACAATTCTTTTTATCCAATATGTAACTTGGAACTGCATCAGTCTTGTGCTCACATATAAATCCAAAACTCAAATCAAATTGTGTTTAATGCGCCGCCGCTCGCCGATATGTCAAAAGTACACTTGCGTTTCACAATTCTTTTGTCTGTAAGTCAGGGAGAGAATTTTTTTTTTTTATTAGAGCAGCCATACTTTCTCTTAAATTCCTTAAAACGCCTACCACAATCCAATGGTGATCGCCAAGCAGAACCCAGCATTGTGGCATCCAACCCAAGCCACTGGTTGGATTAGACTTAGAAATAGTTTAGCGGTACGCCGATTCTCGGGAGTGTAATTCGTAGTGTTCACCCAGTCCAACAACAAAGTTTGTCCTGGATTATTGCAAAATTAGTGTCAAAAAGGGGTATTACGACAAAAATGTTCCTACGAAACAGTATGGGCACATTGATTGGCTTTCTGGTCGGATAAGTTCCAAAGTGAGACTGCAGGTTTGTTTTTTTTTTTTTTTACAAGATCGGAATGTTGTAAACAAATTCCTACGGAATCATCAAAAAACGAACCAAATTCACAATTATGACGTTCGTGCATCCAGAAACAAATCTCCTGGAGTTCTAAGGTGCATACACAAAACTATCTCTTCTCAGATCAAAATCTACCGAGTTGGAGACATTTTTTCTAAATAAAACATTTTCACGGAAGGACCATGTAGAGCAACGAACATAGTAGTACTGTATATGGCCAAAGCAATTGTGAGGAATGACGGTGTCCATGGAAATGGGACGGACGTGCCTCCTCGTGGTGATGGAGCTAATATTGGTAAATTTTAAAGAATTTTGGGCATTTGAGCATTAAATGAATGATTTAAGCCTTTAAGTAAAGTATTTTACTGATAGTAAGAATTAAGGACGTTGTAGCCAATATTGGCTCAGAATCCAGTCAGGAGTACTTTAATTCAAACATGGTTCAATAAAATTGAAGTCAAACAATTTTGTGTTATTTGGCTGGCCCCACACAAACTTTATGTCATTATCTTAAACATCAGTTAACTCAAAACATCAGATAGTTTGCTTGATACCATGTATTTTGTGTCACTTTCATGTTGTAAAAAATATTTCTGATATCTTCTCTGATGAACTAGTACAGCAGTAAATTTCTCGTACTACAGGAACCTGCACTTGGCAAATGTCAGATCCCCAAATGTACTACTACGACCTACAGCATTGTGTTCTATTTTGTTTGCATCTCCGTTTAACTTTTCCCAGTCTCTCGCGCTAGAGTCAATGAGGTTTTATTGTAGTGGTACACCGAAGCCTTATGAACGTCATCAGTCTGTAAACATACTATTTCTTTGAAATTTATCAGCCTAAAAAAGCAATAATGCTTATAGTACGAGTCAGCTAACCTCTCGGACAATACAGTAAATTTGAATTAAGAGCCACTTTTGCAAAAGTATCTTAACCGAGTATTTAGTGAAAGTTTTGTTAGCCAGTTCTTAATCTACTGATTATTGATTGTGCGAGTCCATTTTTACAAAAGGTTTACCAATTTTAAAAATATACTTCAAAACAGTTTGAACTACCACCTTTAAAATTTACGCCACTTTAAAACTGGTGTCGAGGCAATTAACTGGTTACAGCTGAATGACAAAATTTCTCAAAAATTGGCAAAATTGGCAATTCTCAAAAATTAATGCATTCTGACCGTAATTCCATTTTCGAGTATTACTGCAGTTCACGTGCCGAGTTAAGAGCACAAATTGCAAGCCAACTTTTTAAGTACGGCACCACTGTTAAAAGACTACCATATCATCAAAACAAAGGGCTCCGTACTAATTAACGTTAACTCGAGTCGACAATGTACATGATTCACTAAAAACATAATTATGCAAGTGACAACCAGTTAAAGACAAGCCAGAGGTGGTCTGTAGAAACCATGTATAACTGACTATAAGTTCTATTCAAATAAACATTGTTTAAGAACAAAGACACTGTCTAAGACACTGTATGGGACAACTTTTGCGATGCAAATTCGGGATTAAATTTTGGTATGGGTATGTCAGCTTTGGCATCATTTGTGGTATCGTAATTGTATGCAGCAAGTTCGTTAAGTTGTAATTTACGTAGCTTACCTAATTTTTCGCAAGAGGTTTTGAAAAGGTCGAAACATTTCCGACATGTCGTTGGGATCTAAATCCACATTCAGCGGTCCCTCGGGATGAATGAGCAAACCACTGTAAAATAAAATCGAAAATAACTTATTGGCGATCGAATTTGGCGATAGCTTGGTGGTACTAAGCCAACAAGACAAATCTTACCAAATAATGGCCAACCGAGGTATCGTGAACATGAGAGCAGGATCGTAATCATCCACCATCTCCTGAGATATGAGCCCAATCCGCAGAGCTCTGAAAATATCGAAATTGTTATAATTATAAAAACCATCCCAATTTAAGCCACACTGTTACTGGAAGTCCGCATAATGTTTGGTTCGAAGGATTCTTAGCAGAATTCGGCTTTTCGTACTTTCAAGGGTACTCATTTTTTTTTTAAACACCCTGCATAATGTTTTGGTTCTTATGTACGAATTCTAGCTGAAGTCATATTTTTGGACAAGTAAAAAAATTGCTGGAAACTTCTTTTTTAAATATCCTGTGTAAGGCCACTTAAAAGAAGAAAGTTGGTTCTCGGGCATTTTTATCAAGAAATCCGTGCAGGTGGAATTTCTTTTTTTCTTTTTCGACCGTATTTTTCCATACATTTTGGGGAATTATTTTTTTGTTTGGTTAAAATAAAGAATACTGCCTCATAATGCTTTTTACCATGAGTCCGCACAATTATTTCACGATAAGAATGGTAATTTTATATTTCAATTTTTCACTAAGGGCTATATTTGTTAACTGCTATTTTTGCCGCGTTGTTTCTTTTTATTTCCCCGTCAAAAAATCGGTGCGGGAGGGCCTGAGAACCAACTTTTCTTTTTTTTTTAATGGCCTAACGTTTGGTTTAAAAATGTTAAATCGTCGATCTTTACTTCGAGAGTTCCCAGAAAAATCAACTAACTCTTTCATGATTACAGTCATTCTCGAAAATTAATACTAAACGGTATTTGCGAATTTTTGATTGCTTTGAAGTTAAGATCGATGCAAGTTCCACACTTCCTACAGTCTTCATCAGGTGTCCTGTGATCGTGTTTTTGTGCTCCGATTTGCTCTGTGTAGCTACGATGCTTACAGTTTAAATTTCGCCGTGCTTGCAGCCTTCCAGATTTGTCGGCTCATGCATCTCATTTTTCAGGTCCTCATTAAGTACATCATATGCATTAAAAACTGGATGCTCAGGATGAACGGGGCTTAATGTTCATAAGGATCCTACCACTTTTTTCGTACGCTTGGATAGCTATAGCTAAAGATTCCAATCGGCAAAACAAGATCAACAGCTTCACCGATTGGAATCTTAGCTAGCCAAGCTCACAAACAAAGTGGTAAGATCCTTATGAACATCCAAGCACCGTCCACCCCAAGCATCCAGTTTTTAATACGTGATGAGCTTAACGAAGACCTCCTGGAAATTGGGATCCACGAGCTGATAATCCAGGAAGCTGCACGTGCGGCGAAATTCAAATTGTTAACAGTAAAACTACACAGAACATGTAAATCAGAGCACAAAAACACGATCACACGACACCTGATGGACTGTAGGACGCGTGGAACTTACATCATCTAACTTCAAAGCAGTAGAAAATTCGCAAATACCCTTCGTATTTATTTTCTAGAATGACCGTAATCATTGAACAGTTAAGTGATAATGTTTGGTTCTTATGAAGGGAAGGCATCCGTATTCCTAATTTTGGATTTATCGCCTACCTGCACAGGAAATGAATATTGTAAAAACTTTCACACCCGTTACACAATTCCCCAAATTCAGACCTAAACCTGGATGTTAGGGATCCAGATTCAATTCGGTAAGATTTGTAGTATTGCAGATTTTGCAATCGCTGCACTAATTTTTTGTCTACCACTGAAGCGTGTCATCACTAGCTTTCTAGTAGTGCTTGCTAACTTCAAATTACGTAACAGCACAAACTGTTCAAACATCATACAGGAAAATATTAATGAACAAGTTGCAAAAAATATTTAATTTTAAATTTAATCTTTCACATTAATAAAAATTAAGTCTGTAATTGAATACAAAAGGCTGAAACGATTACGATATAAAAAGAACTAACGAGACCTAAGTGCGCGATTAAGAAAAATAAATACCCGTGTAGCGTGTACACCTGTAATAGGAAACTGGCAGTGCATCAGTGAAACCTGTACTCAAACAGGAACGTCCTTATGAGTATTCAGTTAGGCTCTGAATCTAATCTGGCAAATCTTGCAATTATCTGTATCTTATTTGCATTTGGTAGAAATGGATTTGGTCAATCCTTATTTTACCCTCTTGAGTACTACAGACTGATGATTCGGCCCAGAAGAAACTTTCTAGAAAGTCGAAAGAAATTCGACAAACAATTACATTTTTCTCACCCTTGAAAGTACTACACTATACTTTCACTAGTTGACTTAAAATTTTCGGAGATGAAACGATCTCCTTCTCCCAAAAGAATCCACCTGAAGCACTTTGTAGTACTTTCGAGGGCGGGAAAAGTGTTAATTGAACTAATTTTCTTCGTCTGTCTACACCGTTTTTAAATTTCACAGTCAACACCGTTTGTCAATTTTCAGAAGCAACTGTTGCTTCAGCTCTAGGGGCCAAATTATTGGCTCTGTTGCTTGCTGAAAGCTGGCTACTGATTGGCTGGTAGCAGCAGTCTAAATTAGACATAACCAATCAAATAAATTTTTTTTAAACTGGAGGCATTTTTAGAGGCATGAAAATACTAAGACTACCACGATGTACAGCTCCCCCCCCCCTTCCACCCCCGAAACATTTAGGTAGTCCCGAAGAGTACTGCTTTCTGTTCGGCCGATAGTACTCCGAGAGTTAGTGATATGCTGGACAAGATAGCTTCATTGAATATAAACTCCTTTACGGTAGTCTGATTGCTGTTTTTGAGCCCCGACACTTTGGACCGATTTTCCGTACCTTCCGTAATATTACTTGACATCGATTGTATAATTGTAAATATACTTCCAGCTCAAGATTTTTAAAGTTGTCAGATGGTTCATTTAATAGTCAGGCCTACGTTGTTACCTCACGACAAATTTGTCTGGCTGGGAGGCTTGTAAAATATGTGCAAAAGACTGATAGCTGGGGACACACCGTCAGCGATGGCTGGCAATGTCGCACGTCGTGCTTGTGAAGAACCACCTGCTGAAATCCTACCCTAATGCACCAATCTGTATACATTCAGCTTGTACATTGTATGCAATAAACCTACAATGAGCAACCTTTAAGTGTTCTATAATAACACTGCAAAGCAGTTTCGTGGAAGACTGCCTGTGGTCTAGGGATTCTTACATCTACCAACACCCTAGTAAAAGCAGCTGCAGTTTTACTACGAAAGGAGATGTTTGAAGAACGTGTGGTACTTGGGAACAACGAAAGCAACCGGCTACATTAGTTTTTCGGTTAAATTTTCTCTCGTTCTTTTTTTAGTTGCCTGTAATTAAGGATGGACGACAAGAGAATTTCGGTTTAGGTGTATCATTGAGAAAGATGGGGTAGTCCACAAAAAAAAGCACAGCATAAATAAAATCTAATTAATTTCCAAAAAGTTGGCCCATTTTTTTTTTTAATTTTTGAAATAAACTAAAAAAATTTTCAACTTTCTTCAGTGTAGCCAAGATGCACTAAGCTATTTTTAAAAATTTTGAAAAATATGACTTTTCGGAATCAAAAACGTGCCCGATTTGCACTTTTTTTTAAAACTTCAGAGAAAAAAATTGGACATAGAAAAACATCTGCTACGCATATTTTTGTGGACTACCTTGTACATCGTGATACTAAGTTATAGCTTCATTGACGCAACAACCAACACCAGCTTACGATTTCCAGGTAAACTTTAAATAGTTGACCAAATCATTTTACTGAAGTTGTTGCAAAGGAAATTTGTGGCATGGTAATAATCAGGGTTCGCACAAGATCATATACAACAAATTCAAGCACTTTTACAGACTTTTTAAAACCAATACAGTTTTTCAAAGACCTTTTAAAGACAAAAAATTGTTGCCCTAGGAAATTTTTTTTTCTGTGTTGCTGCAGTTACATGTCACGTTCATTGCTTTGGCTCGAATTTCACCTGGCAGACTATGGAGTGTCATCACCAGGTTTTTTTTTTAACCTTTTTTTTTCCCTCGAATCGTTTAGTAGCTTAGTAAACAATAAAAACAAATGGAGGATCATAATTAAAAAGATAAGCCCAACAGCATTTTATGAAAAGCATACAAGTTATTTAAAACAAAAGGCAAGTTTGTCTTTAGCTTCCAAAAAGGAAGGACGTTATTTTAAATTATGACCAAAAACGTTGCCCGCCATTTACCCTACAGCTCATGTCTCTTTACGGAGCTGGACTCGAGAAATTCTCGGGCAGGGCAAACCTTCTGCCAGAATTACCCCGAGAATTTCTCGTTACGAAATGCTATTACAGTATTTGGCTCAGGACTTAATTTCACAACTTATACCTCATTAAAATATCACAATTGCCTCTTTTAAAAGAGGAGATGAACAGTGACTGATTTCAGACAGAACTTCATTTGTCCTTCATTCTGGATTATCCAGTAAGCTTTTGAACAGGTAGTTGGAAATTCAGCATGCAAAGGCTTACGAAATTCAAGGCTTTGAATTTTTACTTAATAATTTCAAGTACTTACAATGACTTCAAGAACCTTGTGCGAACCCTGAACCATACACGCGACATTATCCTTTAGACGATACAGTTTGGTTTAGTAAAGTTAAAAATAGTAATATTTTCAACTTTCTACTGATAGCAATATCAGTAGAAACAAATACCATACAACACCGAACTGTTGTAAAATTGCCCAACCTTCATGTAATGCATAGGCAGGCATGCCTGTAAGTGGGCCGAGTGGGAGAAAATAAATGAGAAAAGAACCCTCGTTAATGGTTACGACATTAATGTAAATTTATTCTACACCATAGCACATTGCTACTAAAGTTGTCATTAGGGTACATGACTACAATACGAAGCCCAAACATGTGACTATAGGAAAATTTAAATCAAATATCTTGACATAAGTTTAAGCACAATTTTACCTTTGTAAAGTCTCTGAGAAGAGGATAATGACATTTTGTTGAATGTCGTATTCCCGCATTGTCTTTACTGGAACCATGGCGCTGACGTAGCTATTGGAATAAACAAAAACATGTGATATTTTCAGGATATTGTTTAAGATAGCCCCATTTTTAACAGTACAAACAGGCAACATACCTGAGTTCAAATTCGGCAAAGAGCTTGTCAAACACACGAAGAGATTCCTTTATCTGCCACAAATACTGAAAAAGTCAAAAGGTTTTCTTTTACTAACTGCAAATAAATTTTCATTTCAAGGTCACATATTTAACTCAAAATCAAAATTAGAAATTGATTAATCCAATGGGGGGGGGGGGGGGGGGCAATGTTTCTGCTAACGTATCAGTGAACGAGTCAAATTGTGTTTAAGTAAAATATTTTAAGGTTTACAGTAAAACCTCCTGCTGTACTGGGAAGGAGAATGATCGTATTAACATGGAAACCACAGAAATGAAATTTTCAGCTGAGCAAGATAATGCATTTCGGGACTGCGCCTTAACCTAAACAGGGATTGTACATCGTCATATAAACCAAATTCAAGACCTTTTCCAGCTCTTTCCACGCTCAAAAGTTTCATTTTCCATGCCCGTTTTTCAGACTCAGTATTTCAATTTTGATGCCAAATTTAGTTTTCTTTTATCTGAAAATACTTCCCTTCAGTTCAATGCAAAATATATTTTATGTTTATGCTCCACATATAGCATATAGAATTAAAGGTAAGTATTTTAGGACGAGTATAAAACAAATTTATCTTTAAATTGACATTTTCACTTCTGTCCTAAACTACGTCCCTTTACATCCTAATACAAGTATTTATGCTGCATGTGAAGTATAAATATAAAATATGTTTAACATTGAACTTAAGGTAAGTATTTTAGGATAAGTTAAAATTAAATTTTATCTTTTAAAATAATGATTTTTTTTTTTATATGCTGATGCTAGCAATCAAAACAGAAGAAAACACGGAAAAAGAGCAAACATTTCAAATGGTAAATTCCAGGCTTTTCCAGCCCGGTGTTAACAATCTAAGAACTTTTCCAGGCTTGGAAAAAAACTTCCGAGTAAATTCCAGACATTTGCAGCTAGCATACGAACATGATTTTGGATCATCTGCAGAATTAAAACAAGATACATTCTTGTCTGAAACCTGTCAACATTTTGTGAATTTATTTTCGTAAAATCGTCTTTGGATACTGTATTTGGGGTGTTGAATCGTAGGGGTACGATAATTGAAATTCTACGAAATTTTGTAGATTCGGATAATCAGCATTCTACGGCATTTTGCATTCTTTTTACAGTTATTTATTTTTTACCGTTCTACGTTTGTATCGTTTCAGGCATAGAACGGCCATTCACTAGAAAAGAAAAGGCATTGTGTGTGTTGGAGTCTGCTAGAACAAGACTACACGCAGATGCATTTGTGAGAATTCGTTAAAATGCCCCAACTGTAATGCAGATTTGGATATGGTATAGAAAGTTCAGAGAGGAAAGCTGTCTGTGCGAGCAAAAGGTTCCTTATGACACGCCAAATGGTCGTTGGAGGAATAAAGAGTTTCCAGACTTGCTTTGCTTTTGGAATTCCCGGGGCTGCGCATGAATGTTTTACAAACCCGCTCGACCTTTTTGCTACTGGTGGTCGTCCAGACTGTTTTGCTCTGCTTAGACAGCCTTTCCTTTGAACTTTCTGTGCCATGCCGAAATCTGCATTGTAGTTGGCCATTTTTAGCGAATTCTCACAAATACAGTCTTGTTCAAGCAAACTCAAAACAATACCTTGTACCCTGAACGATACACATGAATCTTGTGCTGTTTCAACACATGCTGTTAAAGCTTGAGACTGTATGAACGAGAATTAGTCAAGTTATTGGATTACAAAATGATCAAATTATATGAAACTCCCTGCACCCTGTATATATACGTTTGAGCCTTATGGCCCCGAAGCAAACACTCGTTTTCATAACCCGGCCAATTTTGAAACCCTACTTTTTTTAAGGGGGGGGGAGAGCAGGAAAAGGGGCAAGATAATGTACAAATTACGAACAACAGATCACACGGATACTGACTGGTAGACTTTACCAGGATCTCCTTTCGAAATCAGCAATTACCTTGTCAGAGAACCCTGTCGGGTTTCGTAGGCACTGTTCCCTAAGCAAAATCCGGACGTTGTCAAGCGTTTTCGTCAAGGCCTTCGCCAGAGGACGCATGCTGGCACTTTCGACTTCACGGTTCATGATGCTTGAACCAGCAGCCAAGCACTAAGAAAAAAAAAATCCACCATAAAATGACATTAGAAATGGCAGCAATCAGCCATGCACATCAACATAATTAGCACAGCTGCAAAAATTATACAGCCGTCACAAAGGTATTGCTCTTAACACAAAGAACAGAATACTCGGATACAGTAGTTATTTTCTATAATACCTGATAATACCAATACATTCTCATAGACTGTCCTTGAATTTTCACAATTATTAATAAATGCACGAAAAATGGACAATGTAGTCAAACTGCACAAGTGAGCATTTCCTGACCTTTATTTTTTCTTGACATAGCAAATAATCATGAATTAATACCTAAAGGTTTATTTTTCATGGATTAAGATAAAAAAATATATACATTGAATGCAGAAGGGTGAATACGCAAAAAGATAAACACTACTTATATGCGAACTCTCAATAGAAGGTAGCCATTGACAAAAGAGGTCTTTTTAACTAACTTCGCCAAGTAAATTGCCAAACGTAAGTTACAGAATGTACAAGCTCATTAACATTGCAGCTTCAGTGCATCCCTCAATGCCAACTGATAGCCTTTCACAGAGACCAGTACAAATATGTCACAATATTCAAGGCTGCAGAAATTTACCAACTTCCAGATTTTCTGGGATAATTTTAATTTTCTTCCCGACTAATTTTGATATTTTTGAAAATAAACTTAAGCACTCCCCCTCCCCCAAACCCACCACCAAAAAAATAGTGTAAAAATAAAAACAATTCTTATTAATGATCGAGCCTGTTTTATAGAACCGTATTTTTTTGTTGGTCACTATTTGCAACCCATTCATAAAATTAATTTTTCACAGCTATTTTACTGAATTCTTTAACAGACCACAAAGACATTCTGAATATTATTTGCCGTGCCTTGAGGTTGGTTGTGGATATTGTTTACAGGCACCTGTTTGTTCAGCATGGTGTCACTGAGGAAATCAGTGGCTGAGTTGTGAGAGAGCGCAGCCTGGTTGCTGGAGGTTTGCGGATCTGGTCGAACCCCTGGAAAGGGGACCTTGGCAAAGTCCCCGCCAGGACTGCCGGCCAAGGTAGCGTGAGAGGCTACCATGCTCCTTCAGCAGCTACGGGATGTATTCTGGCTAATTCTGGACAATCTTTCGGCCCCGACGATGATCGGAGGTTTCCCGGGTCGAATCCCTGGGCTGGCACCTCCCTTTACCAGATTCCTTCTCTAAAAAAATCTGGTAATGTTCAAAATTGAGCCGGTTCAGCCATACAAGCATAAATTGCTTCGGCTGACGTAAGGCTCGTCAAAATTTAAAGAAAAAAAAAATGGATTACATTTTAGGGCAGTCATCGTACTAACCAGTAGGTTAACAATTATGCAGACAGCTTAGTGGAAAATCACGCAAAAAAAGTTTTTCTGTGCGTTTCTGTAATATTTTTTCTTGCAACCTTTCTACGTTTCCCTTCCATTTTTAAATACTGGTATGAACTAAAAAGAGCTGAAATGAAGGTTGATAATATTATTCTTACTTCAGCTCCAAACCACAGCTGTCCAGCCAAGTTGTCTTGAAGAACATCATCGGGAAATTTGACTCTGAAGTCCCGGTTTGCTCTTAAGTCGGGAATCATCTCGTCCATGATCTGATTGCAAATGCTGAGAACCTTTAAGTGAAAAAAAGCCTAATCAATAACAATTTAGCAAACATATCTGAAACAGCATTACAAATTATAATTCAGTTCACTGAACTATTTTATACAAAAAAAGAGGCACATAGGCAGCTACATAACATTGCCCTAGATTTAATTTATGCATATCTTCTCTTTAACCTATGTACCGTGCTAGACATTAAAATTTGAATGCGTCACTAGCACGCAGCTTTCTTTGTTAAAATTAGACAACATGCATCAGTATCAGTGCTTTACATGTTAACGATGTGTCCAAATTTTTATGTCGATGGTAAGGCACAATACAAAAGTTATAATAAAAAAAAATCCTGAATACAAAAACTGGTGACATCGGACTAAAAACCACAAGAGGTGAAACAAAAGCAGCCTGCAATTTGAAGCCATTCACCGATCGTCAAAGTGGTCCAATTTAGCCTAATTCCAGCTACTAATATAAAGGGAAAATTTGGCTATGGAGAATGGGAATGTTCCATATTTTTGTAAGATTTTAAGTGGGATTAGGTTGTTGAATTTGCCTGGCATGTCAATAAAACTAAGGAACTTGGTTACTAGTGGTACTATAACCACTTGTGGTTTTGGTATAAATAAAGATTTAAAAACGGACATTTGCCGGCCACCATGAAGGCCGGCAAAAATTTGTTTCTTTTGCGGGGGAAAAATCCAATACATGTCAATGTTTGCATTGTGTCTAACGATGCTGCTGATGGGCATCGTGAGATACAATGCAAAAATTGCAGGTATTGGATTTTTTTCAAGCAACAAGAAATATCTTTATTTCATGGTATAAAGCCAAATTATCTGGCTGTTATTGGGATCTGGCCACAGGGGAGTATTAAGTCTCATTGTATAAAATGTCCTGCATATTACCCATATTCCAATTCCACACATTAATTTGCAAGCCAGCCAGCAGCAATTGTTTAAGAGTTGTTCCCTGACAAGAAGCCTTGCAAAGCATCAAGGACGACGGCACTTTAACTTTCAACCAAAAATGTATGGTCTTTTGGTCACAAAAATGGGACAAAATTGTAAAAAAAAAAAAAAAAGGTTAAAATCCAGCTTGCATACAGTGTACCGCCATTTAAAAAAATTTCGATTGACCTCCCCTGAAGTAATGCTCATTTCGGAGAATTTCCAACGAACACTGTTAGGGAATTTTCTGACCACCAACTGGCCACTACTTTTTAATCTGAAGGATATGACAAGTTGCTATTGGACACCTGGCTATTAATAGAGCATTTATGGCAAGTAGCCCAGTATGTATTTGTAAAACGGGAAAGGGTAGTACTTGCAATGTGACACGGTAGTAGTTGTAAAGCTGGGACGAGCAGCATCCGGAGCTATTTTTGTTTCTACTAGTTTCATAGTTTTCATGTAGGTACACAAACGACCCTTTCCAGCCTAAAAATCAAAAGCATTCCGAAAAAATAAGTTACCGGTATTAAATGTCAATAATGGTGTCATTTAGCCACTACTGTAGTTTGCTTGCCTGCATAAACCTATGGTGAATTCAGGTCATAGTTTACGCTTGCATGTTACAATAACAGGAGATTTTAAACACTAATCATTTCTAGTTAGAAAAGTCCCTGCCAGTCAGTGCCGACCAAAACGGTGTACTATAAAGATATATTTTGGTCTATTCTAGATTTCGTCGCAGCCCCCTGCAATACTTGGGAGACTTTCTCTGCTAGAAATTCGGGTGTTCCCCACCTCTTGCTGAAGGTATCTTCTCCTGCCATTACGTTTGAACAATTGCATGACAACACTTTCTTAAAGTTGTCCAAGTGCCGAGGTTTCAGTCGTTACCGTTATTTTGATACTTGGGTTTGAAAAAGCCCGTTATCGCAATGTCTGCCATTATAAAGCAAAGTTTCACAGCCAAATGACTACCACAAAAGCAAAGTACTGCAAGAACCCCAACAATGAAAATGGGCGAGGACGAGCATTTCTTTTGCCAGCAAAAAAGTTGGAAGTGGCTCACTGTCGCCGACTAACAATTCGATAAACAATCATCTTAGAGCCAAGTCTCAAATGATGTTGACAACAAAGAACAGAGTTTTTGTTTACACACGGTATGGATCACTCAAACAAAAGTGATAGACAGCGATGGAGACTATAAATTTTGACCAAATATCCCACAAGGGTGGAGGAGGATAGTATTTAATTCAACTACCCATCTAAATTCAGTACGTGTAGCAAAGGGGAAGAAGGGAAAAAGAGGGGTGGGTAGGAGGATAGGAAAGGGCAAGGAGAGGATGGGAGGAAAGGGAGAGAGGATGAGAGGAAAGGGGGAGTATTACAGGAAGAAAAATTACCCGTTGCAGTGAATGTCCAGGCTGCTACACCAACCAAAACCGTCGACCACGGGTGAAACAAAACCCCTGAAGCATTGTACGACTGCTAGTTTAAGCATACATCACATTAGTTATCCTTTACCAGAAAATTGTTAGAGGCCCATTTTTACCTTTGCAGTTTGCACTATTTTTGCTGTACCATTTTAATTTTCTGTTTACAGTTTTTTGACCTGCAACCACATGCCAGTCATTCCTTTAGAAGAACCACATTTAAACCAGATGAGCGAGCTGCAACATTTAAAGGCTAATCTGTATCAATGATTAAGTATTATAGGAACCAACAACTGGCTCCGAGCAGACACTAGCACGTTAATCCTAACGTAGATAAAATAGTTACGCAACACCATTCACCAGTGAGTTTTATGGAGTACTTAATCTAATTTGTTGAATGGCTTGAGCCGCACAGAGCTTACGTCAGCAAGCCGACTTATTGACTGCACTAAGTTCTAAAAGTAATTAATTTTATTTGTTTGCACCACACGGCAGAATTAGACTCTAAGGGTTGACTGATTAATTTGATTTAAATTAAGAATTCATTAAAAAAAAAATAGCCTAACTGATTAACTAAATTTTAAGTGTGCAATTTACCTGTGGGGACCACAAAAACCAACTCAAATGTTACTTAAAAACTGCTTCATTTTCATCTTTGGCAACAAAGCAATCCAATACGGTCTTACAGCTGCTTTAGAAATTACACACAAATGACTTAAGATCCAACACATACGTGGAAAACTTTAAATTGATGCTGGCAAACTCGTTTTCCCCAGGAATCTTTCGAATTTAGTACCTTTAGTTCACCTCAATTCATGATGATGTACTGATGTCGATATAGTCAGGCTGTTAACTCTTCTGAAACTTAAAGGTACATTCCTCTCGGTTGGCTTTCTTGCAACATTACTTCAGATGCGTGTAAATGTTGCAAAGGCATCATTTTCGTATTTTCCCCTTGTGAGAAACGGTTTTGCTACAGTCACTCTTAACCTACTTAAATATTGCAAAAGCTATTTCGTGCCGGATGCTCGAATATGGTGAGAAGGTATGCCCGTTTAACGTAAGTTTTTTATGTAAAAACTGCTTACGTAAGTCCAGTAGAAAAGAAGGAAATTAGTGATTTAGTGTACTTTTGATTGTAAATAACTCACCTTTTTTAGCAGTAGAAAAATGTGATACTTAGTATTTTTTCAACTTCCGGTTATGATTTTATAACATGTAATTTAAGCTGAATAGATAGTTTTTTTTTTGGGGGGGGGGGGGGGGAGGGATTGAAGCTTAATAGCACGTCGACAGCAGCCAGATCCATTAGTGCCAACCTCAGTCAGTGCAGTGGTCCTGAATACATAGGTTATGATTAGGGGTAGCACGTAACTGATAAAACGTAAAGGAAAATAGAACAAAGTTATAAAAAAAAACAGGTTGCCTCATCGCTCAAACCACAGATGTTATTAAGAACGTCAACGAACATGAACACCGGTACTTTGACATCTTTATAATGCTCGTCAGTTTGTTCGATAGGCCTAAGTCAGAAAAGGTACGACACAATAATTGACGAAATTTTTTTATTGAATTATCGATTATCGTGCCATCCCTAGTTATGTTTTGGTATTAAACAACGAATTTTATAGAATGGTGTTTTGAGTTATATCAGTATTTATAAAAAGTAAAATACAAATCCGATTTCAATCAAATAATGTTTTAAAAAATTCTTTCTTCCAAAGGCCTACACTACCATTTACTTCCCTTTTGACAGTTTAAGTCTGCAAGCACCACAAATAAAGAAAATTTCTTAACGAGGAAAATGTAAGGGTAACATTTCTTCAGAAAAATGCTGGAAATCTGGCTAATGATAACTGTACAGCACTGGACAAAATTGTAATCACCTCACCACCGTGCAAGCAATGTAAGGTAGTGCTTTTTTGGGGATAGAACTTCTCATATGAACCTTGCTTTATTCTGACCCAAGAGCGAGAACTTCATGAATGCTTTGCACACGATAATGGTGCGTTAAAATATGTCCAGCAGTAATATTGAGAACTAGGATTCGGTACAGTGTCGTAATATTTTGGTTTTTCCTAAATAGCATACCTTCAATAATTTAGCTATTAGTTTTGGCATTAACACCATCTGAAAAAACTGCATCATATTAGGATGGGCTTGACCTCGGCATCTTTGACCGAGGGTACATGGAGGTTTCTTACGTTGAACTCGCGTCGCCTTAAGATAGGGGTGGTTACACGGTGGTTCCATGTAGCGTTGTATCTAATCCCCCATCAACCAAACCCCTCTTTATTCCCATATCTCCATTCACTAGCTGGGCTTTCGACTTCGTTTTAAGGAAATGTTTCGTGACGTTTAAGCGCACTCATTTCAACCAATCAAAGGAAAGCAATCCTTAGAGCGACGTAGAAAACTCTAAAATACCAGTATTACCTGGTTGATTTTGGTTTCTATTGCCTGTTGAAAATACACATTATCTTTTTTAATAGCATTCTCCTTCTCAATGCTGTTCAATTCTAGAGAAATAAATCGAAGATGTCTTTCCGGTTCGCTACCTACTGCGCTGCCTCCATCATATATAAGTCGGAGCGGTAATGCTCACTTTTTCGAACCTCAATTGTGCCCAAATGACAACTAGAGGGGAGGAGGTAATGTATACTTTTAACAGGTAATAGAAACCAAAATCAACCAGGTAATACTGGTATTTTGGAGTTTCTAGTTGGCTTGAAAATATCCATTACCTTTTTTTAATAGCAATCCCATTGACTTTGTGCAGGACGAGGACGACACCACGGGCGATTCTTGTTGTATCGGGGCTTCCGAGAGATGTCAAGGTGGTGATCCACTTTTGGCATTAATCCACGGAACAAAGATTCCGATTCGTGGATGGGTTGATTGCGGAGGAGATGGCGTGTGGAATAGTGCAGATTTGTGGCTGTGTTTAAAGCTACTTCCCGTAGTAAAAGTGTTGAGTTGAAGAGGGCACGTGTGAACCAGTTCATGGCGTGGTAAGTAGCGAAGCAGCTTTTCCGGAAGACTTGGTTAATGACGAAAGCTAACTGACGAGTGTCGTCCGGCGGAGGGACGGCATAAAGTCTTTCACATAAAGCATTGGCTGCAGTACTAAGGACGTCTGCTTGGGATGCAGCCAGGAGGCCTAGGCGGAGAATGCGCTATTTGTCGCAGAGGACAAAAACGGGAACCGCTGCCCTTCGAGGGAGGTAGAGTGCGGAGCTGAAATCCAACTTTGTGTCTGCAGTCAGAAATTCTGATTGAGGGTAGGTATCAAAGTTACGTGGGTTGGCCGTACCATCCCCTATAGGGCGGAAGAAATTTTCACAGCCCGGGCAAGGTGGTGGAGGATTTTTGTCTAACTCAAGAGACGATCCATTTCCAAGGACGACGCCTCCGTTGCGGAGCAGAGTTGTTAGGGAGCGTTGTCGATTGCCCCAAGATCGGAGGCTGATGGGGCAGCTGATTGCGAAAGTCAAAACCAAACCCTGTAGCAAGGCCTCTGTTCTTGGATACTGAGTCGTTGGCTGCGGAGGGTTTGTACAGAAAGAGTCTGGAATGATTCTTTCTATTGTTTTCAAAAGTTCAGGAAAAGGGATCTCAGAAGGATCTGGGTCACCTTGGAACAGAGGCTCGACTGACCAACCTGAAAGCGATGGATCTGGCGAATAATATGAATCCTGGTCGTCAGCTATGGAAGCATCAGTCGGAGGCACATGCAGTGGAGCTGGAGGGGCAGGAAGCGTAGGAGTGGAGGAGGGTCCAGCTTCTGCTGCGGAGGGACAGTGTCGTTCAGAAACTGAACTCAACCAGGCGGTAGTGTAGTCCGTTGCAGGCATCTTCCGCTTGAAGTTGCGGAGGGAGGAATCCATGAGGGAGTGTACTTGAGATGACGTGAGAGACTCGGCGGTACGCATGGTTGTGGGACGTTCAGGTACAAAATGTTGGGAGGAACGTGAAGACAAGTCCAGAGGTGTCAACTGAGGACTTACGGGGGAAGCCAACTTGGCAGCAACTTTCCGTACTTTAAGTTGGAGTTTAAGGCAGGCATAGCATTTCTTTGTGCGAGAAAGTTCTTCTGAAAGGGAACGTAAATCCCGTGCCGAAGGTGGTTGGCTACACGGGATGGGAGACAGCTGCGGTGTCGCAAGGCATGGAAAATGATTCAGAAAGAAGAGGATTCGGAGGCGGAAGGGGCTCCAAAGAATCTTGTTCTGTTGAGAGTTCAAGAATTTCAAACATTCTCAGCAACAGGCGGAACGTGGACGGGCTATGCAGAACAACGAGTACAGGCAGAGGAATCCTCCCTAGGCGCCCCTTTAGCTCGAGGCATCGCAATGAGGACGCGGTAGCGGAGGGCTGAACGCAGGAAGCGGAGGCTTGACCGATGATCACGGAACGAAGTGAACAGCGTGGCGGCTAGAGAAGAAAAGGTGAGCATTACCGCTCCGATTCGACTTTTATATGGTGGAGGCTGCGCAGTACACCTGCACAGTAGGTAGCAAACCGGAAGGACATCTTCGATTTATTTCTCTAAAATTGAACAGCATTGAGAAGGAGAATGCTATTAAAAAAGGCAATTGATATTTTCAAGGCAACTAGAAATGGGTTTTAGGTGGGTACACGTACGTTGTTAAAGCAACATACCGCCTGCCTCACAACACCCACGCGACGATCACATCCGTGTATTTACCACAGCTAAGGTCAATTGAGACGGTAGCTTCATTCCTCGCAACGAAAACGTAGCTACTGTCTTAATTGACATTGCGCCAAATAGTCCAGCCAGCGTGAACCCATTGATTGTGTCGTCACAAACCGGAATAATTCTCGTATTTTAAAATGACAATTTATAATTTTCTAGGGCTAGTGTCTTATAATTTTGCTTCGGCGATCTATTGGAATAATTAATTTTAATTTTTACCGCATTAGTCAATTAGATTTTAGATCTCATGGTAATTATTAGAAAATTAGTAGATGTACACACAGAGATGAAACGTCATGATTATTGTACGCGCGCCAATGCATGATTTAGTGACGGGTCGTTAGTAAATAAAGTTCCATTATATTCAACAGAAAATCTCCTAGACGTCACATTTAAAAAAGGATTTTTAGCAAGGGAAAGACTAACGGTAAGGAAATAGACCTTTGGGGCCGTACTTGATGTGGAGGATCCAGAAAAATGGTGCTGGGAGGTATATCCCTTTAAAGCGCTTCAAAACTCCTTACGTCGAAGTAACGAGGTGGTTTGAGATAAAGTGACATGAATTAGTTTTAGGTGGGTACACGGAGGTTCTTTAAGCGCTCTAAGCACTACATCAACATAAGATAAAGCAACTTAAGAAACCTCCGTGTACCCTCAGTCTTTATGTGCCTAGATCAATCACATTGGGTACGTTGATGATGGGGCACAAAGGATTTCTACTCTGGTCAGGATATTTTACAAATATTTTTTTGGGGAGGTATTCTGGGATAAAAACAAGAATTCTATAAAGCATGTTCTTCAAATAAAACAATTTAGCAGTCAACCAGCCTGAGAACCCAAATACAACTAAACTGCCAATCATTCAAGGAAGTCTACCACCAGGACACTACGCAGTTTATAGCAAATACTAACATAAATACCACATATCAATGACAGCATGCATTAACTAACAGTTAATTTTTAAAAATGAAATTACAGTGCTTTTAGCCCCTCTCTTCCGCATTAACTTGCACTTCCTGCCTAGTCCAGCAACACAATTACAGCATGGCACTTGACAAACATAGCCTTCATTCAATTTTACCTGTCTGCTTTTTTGTTATTAACTAAACGCAACGATTTTTCACGCGTGGATTTGACGTTTTGAAATTCAAGCTAAAAATGTATGACCATGGGCCGTGATTCATATTCCAGTAACAAAATTAATTAATAATCCTACCAATATATAAATCTTCCCTAAACAAGGACTTGTCCATCAAATGTGTCACAATGAATCAAAAACTCCTACACTATTTTAATCGAAACACATACCACAAGCCACATGTGTAACAAGCATGAAACATTGCTAACAAGTCAACATTTTATGAAATTTGATGAAATCACCGAGTGGATCAGCAGGCAACTACCATAAGTGAAACGCATGCTGGCGCAGTATTGTGTAGTCCGCACAGTTTGTTAGCCCCATTTGCACTAAGTATACCAGTAAGCTAAGTGGTTCAAAACTGCTAACAACTTGCACTGAAAGACAAGATTGGTATTAGGTAAATAGCGTTTGTGGCACCTAAATTAAACAAACTTGGCCTACTCAAGGCACTATAACAACCGATATATACTTTCATAGCATCTGCAGTCTTTGTCAACTGACAATATCTGCTTCACTGCCGTATTCAGTTGTATTTTTGTTAACCCATTCATTTTAACAGCAGAAAAAATGTCCAGTTTCCCCATTTTTAATCTTCTGTACAGCCGTACCGGCTGAGAAGACTATTGCAACGACTTTGTCCGTCCGTCGCTTTTTTCAACTTCACAACGGTATCTGATATTGAGGACCATTGTTTACAACGTTAGATTGTGTCAGAAGTTAGTTGAATAACATGGCAAATTAAAACAACGTTACTTCCTAATAGAATTCTTCGCCGTAACTAAATTAAATAACATTTGATCGTCGAATTAAAATCCTAGGTAACACTCAATAAACAATGGATTTTAGCTTAGTTTAAAGTAGTCTCGCCACATTATTGCATGAATGAATAAGCTTATCGTCGAACCAAATTCTCCATTAGGCCTACATCTGCTACATACAAAATTAAAACTGCATTTTTATAAATGGAAATTAGGCCTAAAATCATGTTACCATGGCAACGTCAAGTTGCTTTGAGTCGCTGTTGGCTTTAACAGCGTCTCTCGTTACTTCCCTACTACCACTGATCTATATAGGCTACGTTGCGCGTTACGTTGTAACACTAACTGTGTGTCTGTAGGCGCACCGTGTTGCAAACATGAATAGGCTTACTATACAATCCATATCTCCGTTAGCTGCTACTTACGAAATTAAAACTGCTGGTTAAAATTAGGCCTAATAGCTGACAATTACGCCTAAAATGTAAAATAGGCCTAAAAGCTAACAGTTTTAAGCGACAATTGTGATGGCTACTGCTTTTAGATTAGTATAATAGATATGGCTGTTGTAGTGCATGATAGAGGTGTGCGCCTCAACATTGGAAGTGGAGGCACTGTACAGAAGCACGGTGCGACTAGGCAGTTGCTGTAGCCGCTTGTTTTTTTTTTACCAATTTGAGATCACAGAAATCAATTTAGTCGTCTTCATAAGGCCTTTGATCAAAACTAAGTTATTCAGTAAAAATGTATGAACATAATGCATACATTTATGTTGATACATTGTTAGAAAATGATAACTGGAATTAATTTACACACAAGATTCAATTATAGAGTTTACAATAAATACGACCAACTTCAGGATCACTAATAAAGGCTGTAAAGCAAGGTTCCGTATATTGGTCTACTAGTACTTCCTAGTTCAAGTAGTCCTTCATTCCAAACTTTTAAGACAGTTTAACCAGGCAATTCTCGTTCAATTCTTAAACATTAAAAGTGACAGGAGGTAGGTGTTGGGAAATGGTTTTGAAATGAACCAATTGGCAGTTTGGTTTAACCGTAGATACTTCAAAACACTTCACGCATGCAGCAAACTGCTCTAATGGAAATGTGTGAACTATTCACGTTAACATTTTGTTTATGAAATGAACGTACTGCATGCTTAATTTTAAATCCGACTAAACGTTTTAGAAGCAAGGAATCGGAATCGTAGTCAGAAAGCTGCCAATCTGGTGGCCTGGTAGGGGATTAGAAAATTATAAGTCTGCAATCTGCTTCTGACAGAAGTAAACAGCAGAGATTTTGGGCAATCCATAATTATCTTTAGCCATTAACCGTTAAGATAGTGACTTAGTAGGTAGGCTGAAATTGGCTTTACAAAATCTGCCAAGACAAGTCCTATCTGCGGCGTTTTAGACTTTTATACGCCAACTGCGAAAGACCTTCCAACCACGTGCATACTTTTATCCTTAATTCTTCAAGCAAGAGCTATTAGAGCGTAATTGCATGTGGCCAGACGTCACTTTCTCTACTAGTGTTCTGAGCCAGCACGATGATATGACGCACACTACTACAATCTAGACAGTCTGTGACAAACTGACAATAAACCACAGAAAAATCGTAAACCTCAATTCTCGCACTGTTTCGCATATAAGTCGTGCTAGGAAATAAACCGCACCCCAAAAAGACCTTGAAAGAAAGTGTGCTCATATACAAGCTGTAGCCTACGTTGTCTTCTTTAAGACACTAGTCTTTGCAAATTTGTAAGGATGTTAAAATGCTAAATTACTCTATCCTGTAGGCTAAGGGTTTCATGCTGTAACCGAAGGAGGACTTAAGTATAACAAGTTAGAAAATGGGCCATTGTTTATTTAAAGCTAGTGGAAAGCACGAACCCAGTTCGGCTCACAAACGCCCCGAGAACCCATTAACTACACAGCATTACAAAATGAGAACATTTTTTCCCCTTTCCTACGTCCAAAATTCCGTTCGACACATTGTCAGTTTTTGTCACCAACAGAAAATCTCAATCTACCATGGCACCATCTAGCGGCAGTGATATCTTTGACCTTTACAACTTGCTCGCAGGAGCAGGACGATATACCAAATTTTCACTCAATCAAGGTGCGTGGTTTGGGTCTTTCTTTAAAAAAAAAAGGCATTGTGCTGTCCTTCGCTCGATGCAAGCAAGTACTAGACAGCACTGGATTCTGCAGATTTTTATTCAGTGACAGCCTGCCTTTTATTGGCCTGACAGAAATTACACAACAGACATTTCACTTTGTAAATATCTCTCTAAAAAACAATTTTTTTTGTGTGTAAATACTGCATCTGCATTTTCTAAAGAAATTTTACGTCAGTAGGCCTACGTCTACGAAAACTAATTCCCTTGCTATGGGTCATACAATTGTCTGTCTGAATACGTTGAAGGCATTGTTCATTGTTTTCTTAAGTGAAGTGGCTCCTTTTTAACCTATAGCAGATGAAAAAGGTTAATTTGACTGGGCCCTATTTCCCTTTTTTTTCAACCTTTTTCCCTTTTCTGCCCTCTCCTCCTCACTCTTCCTTTTCCCCATTCTTAACTCTTTTCTTATAACCTTGTCTTGTATTTTTGTGACATACGTATATTGTGCATCCCAATTCAACCCTCCTTTTGCTGCGCCTTCTGGTGGTTTTATTACAGGGCAATCTTTCCCCCACCTTGAGTGTTATACCAAGCCAACCAATAAGCCTGTAACAACGATAGCGCGATTAAGTGATAGTTACTCAAACACCTTTGAAACAATTCAACACAGCCGGCATCTAAGAAATAATACATTTATATCGTATTGCAACTTATCGAATTGGAAGTGTTTTAAGTTCATTTTTATCGATTTGCAAACAGTGTTTGAAGTCCATTGTTATCGAATTAGAAGGCAGTTCATCATTGTGGTTTGGCATTGCTATCCACATTTTGCCACAGCGTATCTTTTTCAGTAGCTACTCTTTTTCTTCCCTAGCAAATTATGTCAGAAGATATGCTCATTATTTATGGTGGTTTTAATTTTTTTTAAAGACTCGGGAAAATTGGTTAAGTAGTTTTACAAAGTTAAAATCCTTCACCTTTTAGTGAAATTAGCTTCCTGCCAGCATACAAACCACATGTTGCTTGGCTAAATTACGGATTTCATTGTGTAACCACAGCTACAGTTGTTAGGGGAACAGACCAAAAATATCCAACCATTGCCAACTTAAAAACTGCGTACAAATTTATGGTGGTTTATACATCGACAGCCGCATAAAAGGGAGAGTGGGCTAAATCAAAGTCAAAAATCATGACGACTTAATAAAATTAGCTTCATGACCACATATAAACTGCAGGTTGATTTTTTGAACGAAAATAGTCTACAAAATAGTGGGCTCTGGTTGATGTAATGAAACCGAATACAAAAAAGTAGACTTACCCTGTCTTGGCACTGCCGAAGCTGATTCACAAGCTGCGTGCATCTTTCGGGATCCTTCCTGCCGTCAAAACTATCCAGTTCCGAAGCTACATAATTCAAATCTTCGTCGGCGTAAAAGAACTGGGCAAGCATGGAATTATCGTCCCTCTGAAACCAGCAAGAAAAGGCAGCCATTGCAAATTACTGCATTCCTTATTACCATGACAACAGTTGCCTACACACACTCAAGTCAATCAACAGGCTGCAGCACGTGGTATACAACCAGTAGTTCCATATAAAGGTAACGCAATGGGGTACATCGGTGAAAACTCGCCAAGACTGTGCCCAGTGTAATTAAAATTCTCACAATTTTCGATTTGCCACATTTTGTATAAATTTAACTTTGTTTTGGCAACATTTGTGTTTTTTCATTTTTTTTCATATTCCTTTAATGGTACTTAGCTAAAAAAAACAAAAACAACCCCAACAAAATTAAAATATGGACTGTAGCCATTACAACCTTGGGAGCTTCTACTGACAAGATCTAGCAATTTCAGTAGGTCTGCACAGACGTGCCAGTAATTATTTGGTATTCGGGTTAACTCGTTTTCGTCAAATTACATTCGATCAAATAGAGATTTTTGAAATAATAATCCCCCCCCCCAAAAAAATGCTACTTTAAATCCTATGGCACTATTGTGGCATAATCGAAGAAATCCCAACATGTTAAGTGTATTACAGAAAATTGTCAGTAAAGGATAAAAAGTTTTCATTTTTTTTTTTTGGGGGGGGGGGGGTTTTCGGGTGGAGCGGGCATACCAAGAAATTAACAAGAAAAACTGATAAAAATTATGAAAAGATTCTCACCCAGCTTTGATTGAAGGCTAACTTATCTCAACCTTCGATCACAGTTGGGTAAGAATTCTTTTTATCTTGTTTTACTACGAACTTGCCCAAGCAAGATATGTGATGTGTAGCGTATTTTTAAAGAAAAACTAATGAAAAATGTATTATTAATGTTAAAATGTGTAAAAGTAAAATTCCATAAACACTAAAAGGTCACATTTTTATTTTATTTTTGCATGCACTTGCTGTGTGGCAATTTTATATTTTTACGTATCTATGCAAATGTTTCGCTTAGGCTGGAGTATAGGCGAGAGTCAACCACAGGGAAAGGCCGTCAATGCCAACCAATCGAAACGAAGTAAATTAATGTGATATAGCAAGCCTGTTCATTCTTTTCGTGGTATAAGCGAAAGAGGGGAAGCATGTTCATTCTTTACACGGTAGCAATGAAAAAGGGTGGGTGTTCATTCTTTGCACGGCAGGAATGAAAAAGGGTGAGCGGCCAGCCAGCAAAGTGAAGGGAGAACGTCAATTAGTAACAATCCGTAACAGAAGAAACATTACGACAGTATTGTTCACGGAAAACTCGGCAATCAACCTCTGGGCCACAACAGAAATTCAATGTACCAACCAGCGGGGCAGTTGACAACATGGCTTCCTACTCGACTCCGGGAGTAGCAAGTTATTTTAAAAATTTTTTGACTAGCCTACATCATTTCCTTTGTGGCAGTTTCGGCGACTGCTTCAATTTTTGGCATGTCTTGCTCACGGATTGCGAAGAGTCGTTAAGTTCCTCACATTTCCTGTTATTTTTCATTTGACAGGAACCGCCAGTTTTGTGGTGCTCCATTTGGGACGATTAGTTAGTAAACTAAAAGTTACGAAAAACAAGTACTCCTGGAAAACCAGTTCCCACACGAGTTTGAGTTTCACTAAACAACTTCCCAGCTTTAACACACATGTTTTCTGACTCTTCTTCCAATGGAAAGTCACACCGAAATGAATTCAAATAGTCTACTGGAATTTGGAATGTCAAAATCGACCAAAAAGCTAACAATTTGTGAGAAATCAGTCTACAGCAGCCTTCCAATGTCCGTGATGTCTTGTGTATTGCACTGATGCAGCTATGGGGAGGATACATACCCAATCCTCAATTTCCGTTTTTGTATACATAATCTAACACCCCCCCCCCCCCCCCCCCAAAAAAAAAAAAACCAGATTTTTGACATTCAAATTTATACACCATTTTAACAATCTTAAGTTTTTCATTACCGCTAATCTGTAGTCGACTGGTTCTGGTTAGGTGATTTTGTGGTGTGAGCGCACGTGTTAAAAGGACACGCAAATTTTGCATAATCGAGCGCACATCAGAATGATTCGCACATCGAGCTATGCGCAATCAGAACTGTGGGGGGGGGGGGGACACCACCAAAAAACTATACATTCTACAGCATCCACCCATTCGAACTATAGGAAAATACAAAAAAAATTAAAACTACAGATGCGCACTCGATACATCGGTATTTTTCTGCCTGTTCACTGAATGCACGATGCACTAACACCACAACACCGGTTAGGTTAGAACATTGTTCTGTTTAGCACCCCACGTGGTAGGAAACGTTTTCGTTCGTAAAACGTTGAATCAGAACTAAGAATATTCTGCTTCAGGGCCATTGATTTGTCCAACTCGATCCATTTTGACTTAGTTCAAGGCGCACACAACACGTGCCCCACAAACAAAAAAAAAAAAAAACCGATTAAACAGTTTTCACGTTTCCAACGGTGAAGAATTCAAGGTAAAGTCTGCGTTTTCCTGGTAGACTCATTAGCACACGTGGGAAAAACACCTTGGAGTTACGTCCTCAGGTGTTGTCGGTCAACCGGTTGGATTAATTACGCGACCAAGAATCGACCACCAAATAATTTCCGGCCAAGCAATAAGAAACATTGGTTTTAGCCTACGCACCATTTTTTCAAGTTATTATTCGTTATACTATTGAACAAGTGTTTGCTACTAAAAAGAACGCCTACCTACTAAACAATAGTGGCTTCCTAAAAAAACAAATGTATTTATAAACGTATGCGTCCTAAGAACCATACACCAAATTTCACATTTGGAATGTTTCGCCGTTACAATGGAAGTTAATTGCAAAAATTAAATATTCACGGTATTACTGGACGACGTTTGAGAAAAAAAAACACACTTGGCTAACGGGTGAATAATATTTAAACCTAAAAATTCAATATCTGAACTGTGCTCAATTCCAGACTTTCTACGAAGGCAAAAGTTTGGATCTCCCAAGTTTACCGGTAGGCTATAGGCCTATTCCTTATTTTTAGTCCCATAATATATGGGTTGGAAAAATAGGCTACTATTTGCGTTTGGAGAGTTTCAATAGAGACTTGATCGAGCGACCAGATTTCGTAAATTAGCACACATTGTGAAAGCAATTTATTGAATTGCACAACAGCATTGCTTAGGTTTTTTTTTTTACACAAAATATTGTGCTCTTACAGAAGTAGGCCTACAGTTCCTATAGCAGCCTCTGAATATCAACTAGAAATGTGTTTTATTTAGATTAAATTTATTTACGCACAGGTTGCATAGTCAGAACCACAAATTAACTGTTACACCCGCACCGCTGAATATTGTAATTGAGTACATGACAGTGTGCAGTGGTGCAGCAATCGAATGTGCAGGTGGTACAGCTGCACCGGGGGCTGATGGTCTAATGATTAACATTTAAAGACCAAGTTGTGGAGTGTTTTCTACACTACACAGTCTGATTAATATGGCCAAATCAACAGTGTCTGACGATTTTTTTTGTTGTATAATTTCAAATCAGTGGTTTAAATTTATTAATATATATTTTCGTTGTGCAATTTCCAACAAGTATCAGATTTTTTTGTTCGTTTGTTAACCCATAACCGCCTAGATACGAACGTACGCCTTTAACGTATAACAGCGAAAAACTAACACTGATTTCACACTACTAAATTCGTCTCGCGCTCACCATTTCACACTACTAAATTCGTCTCGCGCCAGCCGCTTATTTGCGAGCCAACTTGGCCGCTACAGCAAAGCGTGCTGGCGCGCGCCAGGGGATTATCCCCGCGTATTATCTGTCTACCTGCTCAAAAGACCTTTCTTCCTCGTGCTGTTCCCCCTTCTCACTCCTATTGTTGTGGGATAAGGACTGCACGAGTCACCCCTCCGCTAGATGCAGAAAACACGGCCGCTACGAATTTTTAAATGTGAAATCCGAAACGAGCTGCCCAGGGCTGGCTCTCATTCGGCGCGCGCCGTGGCGCGCCCGGGCGCGAGACGAATTTAGTAGTGTGAAATCAGTATAAGTCCCCGCGCGAGGTTTGCGAGGAGTCCCCGGGGACCCCGAGCAAAGCGGGCAGTCACAGCCCAGTGGTCAGCGTCGTCGGCTCCAAACCAAGAGAATGCCGGTTCGAATCCGAGACCCGACCAGAGTACCATATGCACTCTAAAAAAAAGGATCTGAAAGTTCTTTCAGGCGGTTATGGGTTAATTTGTCATTTTTTCGTTTTTGAAAATATCAGGCAACGAACCATCACTATTTTGTAACTTTCCTACCATTGGGTTGACAGTTCGAAGTGTTGGATGTTTGCATCTGGTATACATTACTTGACTATGTCATTGTGCAGTAATTAGTTATTAAAAGTGTTAAATAAGTTTCATTATGTAGAATTACTTTCACACCAATTAGTTTTTATCCCGTGACTTATTTCTCACTTCTACATCGTACGATTTAAAAATTGAGCTATCTTGGGTTTGAAATTCTGTTAAAATATATTTCCACAGCCTGTTAAATGGGCTCAGCCTTTCATTTTAAGTAAATACAGATGCAAACCTATCTCCGTAGCTTTTTGGACTTTTATCAGACCGCCTTGAGCGAGAATTGCACCCTCGATCTTCGAGACTGAAGACCGAAGCTCTACCGCCGAGCCATACTGACAAGACCAAAGGCCGCATACACACATATACATACAAGCAAACTTTACAATCGGCACTGGAAGTATACTTGTTGCCACAACTCGCACCAAATAAACCGAAAGGAACACATAAAGCGTATTGTCAGGCTTTGTGTGTTCTTTTCGGTTCAGTTGGTGTGAGGCGTGGCAACAAGCCTCATTTCACTGGTGAATGCAAAGCTTCATGTTGGCTATGTGTGCTTGTTAAATGCCTCATATGGCCGCTTCCTTTTGGCTGTATCAGTACAGCTAAGTGGTAGGACATCGGCATTTGGTCCAAAAAGTCGAGGGTTCAAGTCCTGCACAGGCAGTCTGACATTAAGTCCAAAAGGCAACAGAAATAGGTTTGCATCTGTAATTATCACTCACCGAACCGATCTGGCATTCAGTCCTGTTAATATGCGTTTAAAGGTCGTGGGTTTAATTCCCCACTGAAGCAGCCCAACTACCCCTACTTTCTACCTGTCATTAATTTAGTATTGATTGGGCTCATTTTGGCTTCTGTTTTATAGCCAATTTATCCCATTTCATTAAATGTCTTTTTTTCCATAGTTGCATTGTGTTACTGTTACTTTAGTTTTCCATTTCTGGGATTCTTTTTCCGTACTTTCGCTTTATCCCTTGTTCAGTGTGATTCAAGCTTTAAAAAAAAAAGCTATAAAATCGGATTTCTTCATGCCAAAAAATTTCTAAGCTTACTTCTCTATATTAGGGGTGCCAGGGAAAGGGGGGGAGCACAGTCAAGTAGTCAGAGCAGTCGGGTCAGCTACAACTGAACACACGATCAAATCCCACCTCCGACCAAGTCATTAATAAATGTCCCAAGTAGCCTTGACGTCGGCTATCGAACCACGTATCCAATACTAGTGAAGTTCCAATAAAAATGTATATAATAACAAATTTATAATCTACACCCACACTTTGCGCCAAAAGTGGTTGGGGGGGGGGGGGAAGAGCCAATGGCTCTCGACGACCTAGCTACGTTACTGAATAATGTGCCCTTTAAACAACCACACATCACTTCTTGATGGTCGAACAAGTCAAAACAGATGTTGACCCAACCGCCACACAAACTGACCTCGTCAACATTTTCACAATAGCTTTCTGGGGCACTGTTCAACAACAATAAAAAAAAAATGGGACAGGTTCAACACCAAAAAAAAACCTAGCAAGCAAGCCAGTGTACAACCCAAACGCTTTGCCTAAGCTACATAACTGATAGAGGGGAAACCAAGGCTGAAGAAGAGACAGCTTTGATCTATATAACAATGTCTTACGCTTGAATGCATCTTGTAACCTCCCCGTCTTTTGTTTTTTGTTATTTTCATTTCCTACTGTTCTCGGAATATAATGACAGTTATTTGCCACGCTGTAATGGAGTTACGTGTCCTTCCCGGTTACCACCGCCGCAACAAACCAAGACAAATAATAAAAAATATAAAAAATACTCTCTCAGGGCAAAAGGATGGGAAAATTGTGCGAGAATGATTCATTGGCGGGAGGGCGGACGGGCAAACTGACTCATGATTCACAGACTTTTTGCATACAAGCGAGGTTTACAAGGTGAGGAGAGGTGGTAATAATGAATAGTTAAAGGTTTTGATGTACAGGACTACAGCTACGTACAGCATCATGGGCATCAATAGACTTAAAGCAAAACAATGATGTAGATATATATACCAACGGGAAATTAAAATAAGATAACGTTTCTCCTGCCTTACACAAACTAGGGATCGGCCGATATGACTTTTTACCGATCAGATACCAATGATGGGTAAACCCACCGATACGATACCGATGTCGATAATGAAAAATCACGACTAGAAGTTTAAAATTTCATACAAAAAAAATGCAACTTCGGTTTCTGGTTTGCATGGGTTCGAACTGTTTGAAAATGTTAAGTTTCAACTTGAGATTATCCAAAAGGTTCTGTACAGCAATAACAGCATTTTTACTTTTATTCCTACGTATGGCTTCAGTACACTCATATTCTCAGTTAGATTTTAGTTGGCTGTTGTAAAACTTAGAGCATTGGAACTGTCACCTGCTACATTTTCATTACAAACTGAGCAAATATTTTTGCGTTTCTCACTTGGTTATTGCTTTTGCGGCGCTAGGCGTCAGTTTTGAAGGGACGACAGTTGAGTTTCTTAGCATAACAAATATCTGTATCGGAAGCCTTATAGTGGTCCGATACCGATATGGCAAAAACACCGATAAATACAGATTATACCGATACCAATATCAATATTGGACTATCCCCAACACAAACTACAATTTTTGCTAACGGAATATTTGTGGATTTTTCATCCAGCTCCACACACCTTATCCTTCCGAGACCTGCGGACACTGGGTCTGTTACGGGATTCGAACCGGCATTCGCTTGGTTTGGATGCGGGGATGCTGATTAATAGGCTGTGGCAGATCATTTACTCGGGGTCACTGAGGACCCCCATAAAGCTCGCTTTGCGCCTGGGACCTTACTTTTTCCCCCGTTTTACAGGTATACAGTGTACTGTACGTTGGGTGTCGCGAGATTATAGTGTTTTTACATTATAATTAACTTCACTTTTTTTGCGTGCAACCCATCGCTTTGCAGCAAGTACGAATTGTAACAATGATGATGAATGCACAAAACTACAATAGAAACCAAAATATTATTTTAGGTTTTGACAATAGATTATCAGATGAGCAATCGGCTCAGATTAAAAAGCCTTCACCAGCTCTTATACAGGGTTCAGACATTTTTTTAATTCTCAATTTCCCCGACATTTCCAGATGCATCCAATGGTAATTTCCAGGTGTTTACAAGATGTTTAGTTAGGGAAACGGGCAGTAGCAATTTTTTTTTTTGTTTTTTTTTTTAATAATCCAACATCCCAGAAAATTGCTATCACAATTATTGGTACTAGACTAAGATTTGGTTTATTAAAGTTATATCTAAAAAAAATTGAACGTATTAAAGCACAAATTAAAATATTTGCTACTAGTCTGGAATTTTATTTCAGATCTACTAAGTCAATGGAACTATACAAAGATGTTTTTCTTTCATTTCCCCCCGATTTTCAAAAAATCGCTTTTTTGGCTCAGTTTTCATTTTTCCCGAGATTCCCAGGTTTTGTCTGAACCCTGTTGCAGTAAGCATGTCAAAAAGTGCCAGAATTCCCCCACATACTATGCCAGGCACTCCACCCACTGCGCTACAGGAAAGGACCCCTGATACAGGTGCTGTTCAACAATTTTCAGTGGTGACCTAAGGTCACAAACATATACAAGAATGGAAAGCAACTTGCTTCTTGGCCTCCACACTAGTAATAATGCAAGCAATAAAGAATAAATTGCAAGGCAGAGAATTAACGAAACGAACAGTCTACAGAAAAGATAAGCCTTGTAAGAAAACGAACTTAGTAGCATTCAGCCTTTCTCCTGGGTGACCTAACGGCCACAAACAAACTTTTCTTCTTGGCCTGGAAGAGGTCATGAAACAAGTTGCTTTCCCTTCTTAATCCGTTTAGTCCTACTTAGCTCGGCTGGAGCCTATAGCCGGGGTACTCCCCAGTGGCGCATTGGTTTAATAGTGATTTCACACGGAATAATTCGTCTCGGGCTGGGGGCTGGCCGCGGCCAGACGCGGCCGGGCGCGGCCAACCCTCTTTAGCAGATTCTGGAGGGCCAGCGCGACTGGATTTCAGACGGTTTAATTATAAGCGGCTGTTGTCAGCCTCCTTGTTTTGACAACAACCAGTGGCGGGAAATTTTTAACTACAATGAAGCTTTGTTAGCATTTCCAGCAGCGCGGCACGGCACGCGTTCGGATTTCAGACGGAATAATTAAAGCCTGCCGAGCAGCGCCAGCCCGGGCTGGCCGGTTGTTGCGTAGCGGCCGTCATGGCTCGCTTGCACGCGGCACGGGACAGCACAGCACGCAAACATTATTCCGTGTGAAATCCACGGGCGCGGCATGGCATGGCACAGCACGCAAACATTATTCCGTGTGAAATCAGAACCCAGCCTAGCTTGTGAGAAGTCTTGGGTTCGGGTCCCAGCAGGAGCAGTTGACTTTTCCTGAGTCTTGTCGCAGTTACTATTTGCTTCATTTAAATTCCTATCCTTGTGATTTGTCTTTATTAATTGCTTGTATTATTTCTAGTGTAAAGGACAAGAAGCAAGTTGCTTTCCCTCCTTGTATAGGGTTGTGTCCTTCAGTCACCAATAAGAAAGGTATAGCTACTTTGACCGGCTGGAGCCTATAGCCAGGGTCCACCCCGGTAGCACAGTGGATTCAATTGCCCGTCTTAGTATGCGGGAATTACTGCGTTTGGAGTCCCAGCCGGGGTAGTAGTCATTATTTTCTTTCTCAAGCTATAGTGCATCATGAATAATCAAAATGTTATAATGAGGTTTCTTTTACAAATTTAGAACGTTAACAGACCAGTAAATTAAATCTCAATAAAAAAAAGTGCACTGGCAGCAGTCAATCAAACGTGACAACCATTTCGAAAAAAAAATCTTTAAAAATTTAAACCTCAACGAAACACGATACACACATTAGCGATTAACTTATGTCACTCGTGGTCACCGCATATCTTTCTTGTTCTTGGCCGCCACATATTTAATTAACCTTGGTCTATCTTTTAAAACGAAGGTGTCATGGTAGCAATCAAGCCAACACCATAGCTATCATTTAGAAAATATGTTGATGTGTTAAGGTTTTTTCAAGTTTGCCACAGTCATTAGCCTATAGGCTTGTGAATTGGTGGGTTGAATGTTATGATCCATTAGTTTCAAAAGGAAGTTACAAAAAGTGTACTTCATTGCCACCATCTTTAATTTAACATTGCCACCATTCGGAAAACGTTAAAGGGAGATAAGTCCTTCCGGTGTATCGTGCGACCCGTTGAGAAGAGCGTTTGCAACATTTACACAGGTTAGAGTTAATGTCTTAAAGTCACCTCACACGCAAGATATAAACAAAAAATGAATGTGTTGGCAACATTTACATACGCTTGAGCTAATGTCGCAAAACTGAGTCATCTAGGAAAGCCAACAGGGATGTATGTCCCTTTAAGTGATTTGACTGCTTTTCCAGACGAAACTCTTAAACGTTTGGGAAAGTGAACAGTGGCGTAAATAAATGGGGGGGGGGGGGGACGGGGGAGGAGAGAACCATAGCACCCCACCCCCTCCCTCTGAAAGAGTGAGCCGAGGGGGTATAAAAACAGAAGAGAAAATAATTGTACAATAAAAATTGTGTGGTCGTACGCTTTCCAGCAGAGGCATACAGGCAGAGGCTGAGGCATAATTTGCTCCCCCCTCAAAAAAATTACACCACTGACAAATTCGTTGATGTTCAGTTGGTACATGCCTCCATGTTGGTTTTCCTGAATAACTCAGTTTGCAACATTAGTTCAGACGTATTAAGTCGCAAATACTAAGGACATACCTTCTCACTATATTCGAGCATCCTGCGCAAAATACCCTTTGCAACATTTACGTAGGTTAGATTGATTGCAGCAAAACTTTGTCACGAGGCGAAAAATAGCAAAATGACTGGCCTTGTAACGTCTACACGCGTCTATAGTAATGTTGCAAACCAGCCATACAGGAAAGTCAACAGGGACAAATGCACCTTTAGTTTCCTGTATTTTTCCAACGTACGAGACGGTTTTGCTACAGTCACTCAAGCGTATGCAAATGTTGCATAAGCATTTTCATGAAGATGGCACCAAAACCGGGAGAGGATTACATACTTTTAAAGTGGCACTATCACCGACTGAAACGCGAACAAAAATACCATGGCGCTATCTAGCGGCAGTGATACTGTTTTAACCTTTATAGCTTGCTCCCAGGTGCACGAGGACGAACCAAATTTTCACTCAATAATTAAGGATGTCGTGGCTTGTTCGTTTCGTTAAAAGAAATGCCGTTATGAATACCTTTACTTGGTGCAAGCAAGAGCTAGATGGTAGCATATAGCGCAAGACGTCAGATTTCGTCTGCTTTCAATCGGTGATAGTGCCACTTTAAGACATAAATAACTCTGGTCATTCAGTTCGGTCCTATGCAACGTGCCCAGAAACCTCAATGAATGTTGTCTTCTCAACCTTACAAGTAATTCGACAACGATGGTACATGGCCATTATTTTTTAAATAGGTCCATTACTATCAGCTTTCGTTTGAGTGTAGTGACGAACAAGAACAGAGGCGGTTTGGTGGCCGTTCTCATTAGGCTAGCCCAGTCGCATGACCTACACAACATTCATGCTATAGAACATAATTATGCGAAGATTGCATTAAAAACAAATTAAAACAAAATTAGATGAATTTACAATACAAGTAGGCTAACTTTTAATGGTACATTCCCCCCAGATGGCTTTCCTGTATGGTGGCTCAGTTTGGCAACATTATCAGACGTGTGTAAATGTTGATAAGGCATTATTTTTCCAATTTTTTTCCCTCGTGAGAAACGAGATTGCAACATTCACTTAAACCAATGAAAATGTTGCAAAAGCTATTTCTAGCAGGATGCTCGAAATTAGTGAGAAAGTATGTCCTGTTAAAGGTACATTCCTCCATGTTGGCTTTGCTGAATAGCGCCACTATTCATTTGCAACACGAGTTCAAAAGTGTGAATGTTGCAAAGACATTAATTTTTCCCCTCACGAGTTGCTATATTCACTCTTAACCTATGTGCACGTTTCAAAACCTATATCACTAAGGGTGCTCGAAAATAAAGGCTTACCGGTGTATGACCGTTTCGCCGAATATTTTTTCTCTCTCCAAATTACGTGCTTCTCTCGTGCTGCGGCTAAACGTACATCAGAAACCGCAACAAATTCCTTCCAAGTAGAATGCGTCTTTAACTTCTCCAACGTCAAATTTTATACGAATAATTTCATTCGGCGAAATGGGAATTCCTCTTTCGCCGAATTTTAATCAGAGCCTAATTTTCGGCAAAACGGGTATAACATCAGCTTACCAATTAGCGCAAATAAATGAAATCGAGATACATCAAAAGACAACTTTTTCACCAGCTGACTTCATTAATGTTGCCTAACATTAAAGACCTGAAGTTGGAAAATATAAGGAAATTAAAAAAACAATAGCGAGACCAACGTGACACACCCAACAACAAAAAATACATTCACTTCCCCAAATCCTCAAAACCTACACCCAATCGCATCAATGCGTAGACCACGATTCGGATCAGTTACCAAGGGGCACACCCACAAAAACTTATTCCAAAACACAAAAATTAAAAACAAAAACAACAAAAATGACTGGTTTTGTGTGACAGTGCACACTCATCTTCAGTCTGTTTAGGCTTATTAAATGGCTTTGATGCCACTTCCGCAACACCTGCATCCAAACAATCGACTTCTGGTGCTTACATCAACATTTTCAAAATATCGGTCGTCATGCCAAAATAATTTGCAGCTGTTGCACGCAGACTACGTTAATTTCTGTTAGTTTGTAGTTTCGCCATTCCAAATTGGAAAGAAACTGCAATAACCTCATTTTCAAAACAGTATCCATATTTTAAAATCGACCAAGTAAAATCAGTGAGGACCCTCATTTTATGGTACATAATTTTTCAAATTTGTGCATGTATTGCGTGTGTAATTTTATTTAACCCTGGTATCATTTTATAAACAATTGTTGTTTAGCTTTTTTTTGTAAATCTGAGCCAAAAGTCATAAAACTTTCGTTTTAACTTAAATAGCTTTTAGAGAGTTAGGGCGCGTTTATGCAACGACTCGCCTTTGCATTTTCGCAGCTAGAACTCAATCGCGATGGCAAAGGTGACATTGCCATGGTAACAACACTAAATGGATTAGCTAAATCCGACATCGTTTGAGTAAATACTTTATAATCCGTGCCAATAATATAAAGAATTCCCCATGACGCAATAATTTTCCCAAACGCTTCTGAACATACGTTATTTGCTGTTTTCGTTGGAGGCGGCAGACATAAAACCGCCGCCATGTTGGAATTTAAGGCGATTTCTAGCTTCTAGCTGTGAAAATGCTAAAGCGAGTGGTTGTATAAACGTGCCCTTACGGCGCATTTACACGACTCTCCTTGCATTCTCACAGCTAAAATTTAATCGCTTTAGCAGATGTGTCGTTGCCGTGGTAACACCGCTACCTGGGTTAGCTAAATCCAAAATAGTTTTAGTAAATGCTTGCAGTCTTAAAATCTGTGCCAATAATATAAAGAATTCTTCCTGACGAACAGATTTTCCGCGCTTCTGAACTCTTATTGACTGTTTTCGTTGCTAGCAGGCAGAGCTAAAACCGCCGCAATATGTTGGAATTTCAGATGATTTCTAGCTTCTAGCTGCGAGGAGAAGGCGACTCGTCGCGTAAATGCACCCATACAATGCATTGCTAATCGCAGTTTTGTTGAGTGGGATCAAATTCACGTTGCCAACTTGGTTTTCCATTCGCTAAATATCTACACATTGGAAACTGGACGGTTGCCATACAGTTTCATCCTTCAGGCCGAATAGAGTTTTATCTATCAATTTTAACGATTTTTTTTTTCAAAATGGCTGCTTTAAAACTACATACCCTCGCCCCATTTTTGTGGATCCGGCAGGTGTATAGCATTTGTAAATTTACATACGTTGAACGTAGCAAAGTGTCTCGCACGTGGGGAAAAAACCGAGAAAATAAAAGCGTACATTTATAACGTTGAATGTAGCAAAAGTATCTCTAGAAAATAAACAAGAAAATAAAAGTTTGCAACATTTACATACGTTAATGTTGAGTTGAACAGAAAAGCCAAGACGGAAGTATGCAAATGTATTATTGATGTCTATGCATATACCTTTACCATTCAAAGATGGCAGTCATTACACATTAATAATTTTTATTTGAATACAGCTTATCACTTTGTCTACTTTCTATATTTTAATAATCAAATCTGGGCTACATTATAAAAATTTAAAAAATCTTTCACTTTCCCAAATTCTCAAAACCCTAAAATTCCCATCACATGTACACCACGATTCCGATCAGCTACCAAACCACAAAACTACAAAAAATGTCAGAACCCAAAAAAAAAATCGTCAATGTGGTTGGGTGGCAGTGCAACATATCTTCGGTCCATTAATTTGATGGCTTCAATGACATTTCCACACCATTAGCAGTAAAACAATAGAATTAGTCATGCACATACTACCACCAAACGATTTTACACTTCTGATAAAAAGAACAAATGAGACACGCAGCCTTTTCGTTTGATAATTTTTAACTGTTCAATTTTCCTGCCCAACAGATGGCACTCTAACGTCGGCTGTTCTAGCGTTTTCCATTTTTCGACCACCAATGACAAACTCACACAAATTACCTAGGTTTTATTACAAAATCAGAATGCATGTATTAAAAAACTCGTATCAAGTGAGGTGCAGCCACTCAAGACAGTCCCAGTTTTTAAAGCAACATTACGAAGCAGAGGTACACGTACTGCTCTAATGAAAAGGCAAACAGACTCGATGAGGATAAATACATATGCAAACCTGTTTCAGTTGCCTTTTGGACTTAAATGTCAGAATGCCTCACCGGGAATTGAACCCTCGACCTTCGAGACCAAAAGCCGAAGCTCACCACTAAATCATACTGACACTGGCCGCGTCAGTATGACTTACGAGGTAGGGCTTCCCCCTGGAAGGTCGAGGATTCAGTTCCCACTCAAACAGTATTGACATTTTTAAGGCTGTGAACTGACTAGTTCATCTCAGGTCCAGCCGTCACTAATTAGTGGTCCTAAAGACCACTACCTAAATACAAGAGTAGGCTAGTAAACACGCGTTTACCCAGATTTCACCATAATTTGCAACCAGCTCATCGTCTTCCGCACACATAAAAGACGAAAGACCATGCTCGCTTGACAGATGTGTGTACACGAGATGGCTACAGGTTTTTTTGGTTCAACACAAATTTTTTGGCGTTGTAGGTGTTGCCAAAGCCTGGCTAAGGATCTAAACGACATTACATCCTAACAAAGTCGACTAGTTCGCCCATTTGGAAGAACGGATTGTTTTGGGAGCAAATCGTGCCTCTTGTTCTGTAGTCGTCGTAAGTCCAAAAGGCAATAGGCCTACAGGGTGGTCCACAAAAAACTGACGAGCCAAGATTTTCTAGGTCCAACTTTTCTATTTAGCATCCCTCAGAACGAGGAGAGGACAAAAAACTTCCTGTTTTATTATATTTGATTTCTGTCCTTTCCTGGTTCTGAGGGGTGCTAACTAGAAAAGTTGGACTTCGAAAAAGTTAGTAGTCAGTTTTTTTGTGGACCACCCTGTAGAAGTGGATTTGAGTCTGGATTTACGAGCTATCAGGTGTGCATATAGAACTAAACAAAAATTTTAAGAAATTAAAAAAAACGTTATTAGTGTACAATTTTAAAATTAGGGCTGTGTTTTATAAAATTGTAAATTTTTTTATTTTTTTTTTATTTTGACGAGCCTATGTCAGCCGAAGCAATTAATGCTTGTATGGCTGAACCGGCTCAATTTTGAACATTATCAGATTTTTTTTAGAGAAGAAGTAATCCGGTAAAGAGAGGTGCCAGCCCAGGGATTCGAGCCGGGAAACCTCCGATCATAGTCGGGGCTGGAAGATTGTCCAGAATTAGCCAGAATACAACCCATAGCCGCTGAAGGAGCATGTTAGCCTCTTACGTGCTACCCTGGCCGGCAGTGCTGGCGGGGACTTTGCCAAGATCTCTTTTAAGGGGCTCGACCAGATCGCAAACCTCCAGCAACCAGACTGAGCTCTCTCACCAATCAGCCACGATGACCCGAAATAAAATACGATTTGCTACAATTTTCGAAACACTGGAGATTGGCATTCAGTGGCTTGAAGATACATTTGCCCGTTAACATAGTTTCATGCAAGGAATAAAGGCGAAAGTCTACATACCATTGTGCATGCCAACAGGCTGCATTCTACAGCCTACCTTTACTACACTAAAGGCCGGATCTTGCGTACAGGTAACTAGAGTGCACAAAATGGTCGCAAAAAAACACCCAATTCGTCCTGTTGCCCTTATCTGCCAGTCCAGGGTGTCAGTTACAGCCCAAAAGAATGCCAAATGAGAAGCTGCCGTGTTTTCCTTGAAACACTTTCAGGATATATGAACGCATCGCTATTTACTACAAACGGAAAGAAATAGCTTAACTAGTATGGCTGAGTGATAACTTTAAAAATTACTTAAACTTTATCGAAGCTAAGTAAAATTAAAATCATTATTTTGAAAATTTCCAGTGGTTGCCAAGAAGTGTTGCGATCTACGAACAAAAACTGGCTGTTCTGACAAACATACCTCCACCGCTTAGCAATGTCGCTTCATGGCAGCCATATTGTCTACCACTCCCAAAGTCGTTATCCGTCACGATGGATACTTTAGTGACCACGGCCTAAATGTAGAGGCAGTTACTGGAAGGTCATTCAGTGGCAAGAAATGGTACTGAAAGCGTTCTTTATATTGTTTAACTATAGCAGTCGTACCCGGTTTCGCCCAGGGTTTGTTTCACCCGCGATTGTTTCCCAGTTGTCGGCTGGTGTTGCCTGAACGTTGACAGCGACAGGCAATTTTTCTTCCTGCAATATTCCCCTTCTCCTCCCTTCCATCTCTCCACCCATCCTCCTACTTGTCCCTCTCCTTCACTTCCTCTTTCGTAGCTGAATTAAATATTGCCTCTCCTCTTTCCAAGATTTTGCAAAAGCCAAAAACTGATTCGGTCTCCATCCCAAACAAACTTACCAGGTTCAGTTAATTCATAATCGCATGCCTAACGGTAACAAGACGCACTCACTGCCCCCCCCCCCCCCCGGCCGCCCATTTGACACTTCCCCAACCCCCCCCCCCCCCCCTCCACAGCTTTGGAGATCCATACCATGTGAACAAACTCCCAATCCTTCGTGCATGACACCTATTTAAGACTTGGCGCTGAGAAGACTACGGAGAGTAAATTGCTAGTCCACTTTTCAAAGCAACAGTGTGCATATTTCAACTTTTCGCTGGCTAAAGACTGAACACACTTGCCAGTTTTTGTTGTTGGGGTGGGGGTTCTTGCAGTACTTGCAGGTTTTCTTCCTTTGTAACGTAAGAAGATATCCACCCAAAACCAAAAATGGTGTAAGTAGCTACCACGTTTCCGAAAGGTGTCGGCCTTCGAAAGTAGTGATATTATTCAACCAGGAAAAGCCACCAAGGTTAATCCCATTAGCAAAGTTAATCACGCCAACTAAAGGCCCCCGTGCACTGGGTAGCCAGGTCGTGCAGCCAGTGGTCGTCGCGGCCAAAAAACAAGGCGACATGCCGCGCGGCCACATCAGTTTTTCATTGACAATTCTCGATCACGTGGTGAAAAAAGAACACGGAGCAAGTATGGTCGCCCTGAGATGAGAAGTCGCCTGCATGCCGCCCGGAATCCCAGTAGTCGCTGCAACTGGCTGGCCGCGGCGGCTTAAGTGTGCGGTGCTACATATACCGTAAGCACTTTCGTTGGCCGCAGCGACCTGGTCGCTCGGCTTGGTTACTTAGTGCGTGGGGGTCCTAATAGTCCAAAAGTTAACTGAAAGCTAGAACATTGCTACTCGTAGTAGCAATCAAGTTTTCATTTAACGTCTAAAGTATTAGACTAGTCGGTGCGATTAACTTGGCTAATGGCATTAACCTTGGTGGCCTTTCTGGTTGAATGATATCACTACTTTCCAAGGCTGATCCCGTTTGGAAATTTTGCGGCTATTACACCAGTTTTGGTTTTGGGTGGATATCACAACTTTCATTGAACTAAACGACACGTACCAAAAGTCAAACCGTGCTATCTTCATCGTTTTTTATTTGCAGGAATTTCATTTCTATAAATTTTCGTATTTTTAAATACAATAGCAATTAATATATAATCTTATCTGCTTGGCGGCGACACACTAGCATTGTCTAGATTAACCAGCAAACTTGGCAAATAACAACGATGTACTTAAAAAAAAATTACTTTTTTTCCTACTTGATTGGACCTGTGCTCACGACCGGCATTTGTTTCCTACTCTGCTTTTTCTCCACCAAAATTGTCCCTCTCATCGTCGTGGGGTAGATAATACAGTTTGGATTAGAGCTCCGTAAAAAAAAAAAAACTCAAATCCTTGCAATAAAAGGCACCAAGTCTCTTAGTGAGTTACATATTTGCAACAACAATGTAAACTGAAAATTAAATACTAAAACGATAAGCGTTTAAAACTTCAGCATTTTATAATCTAATGCTGGATGACAATACAAACAATGTGTTAACAATTATTTTGAACCCCCATTTTAGAAAAAGGTACTTTCCCCGTACGGCTCTTTACACGTTTGTGCCGAAATTTACATTTGCCAACTTTCCCTAACGAGCTGTAGACCGTGTCTTTACACCTTATAATTTTTGGAGCCGTGTCCTCAGCTAGCTAGCCAGAAACACAAATCAACGTTATTGAGGCCACGTTTTCACCATAAAGGACATATTCCCACACTTTAATTTTGAGATTTTCTTCGTTATTATTGTGGCCAACGCACGAGTCCAATGATTTGCACAGATTTCTACCGCACGGAGAATTTACACCAATAGGCTAAAATCAAGTATACGTTCGCTACAGTTATAAAAGACAGTCTGCTAGTGAGCCGCCTTTTTACATCTAACAATTAAGCTCTGATAACAATTAAACCTATCTACTTAGCGGCGACACACTAGCGTGTATCGAGATGCTTTATCGTATGCAACGGTTACTCCGTTGTTTTGGTGTTTATGTGGTTGGTTAGTTGTCCTTTAAAGTTAGTGCTGCAATTTTAAAACACCTGTTTTGTAGTAACCACAGCCTTACTATACTGATAAATAAATGCAAATCCATATTTAGCATTATTTCCGAATGATTATTGACAAAACCGCACGGATATTAATGTCCTACTACCAAACCTATCTACTTAGCGGCGACACACTAGCGTGTATCGAGATGCTTTATCGTAAGGGCGACGAGTTAGTGAATCATCTGTGTGGCGATAACATATCACTGATGTCACCTCCGACAAACTACTGTGTCACTGACGCATCTGTCAACTTGGGTCAAATCGGCGATGTATTACGCAGCAGTTAAAACGGAGGGATATAGGATTCGAAAATGGAAATGACCATAATAAATTTCCTATTATTATTATTCTAGTGGAACAAAGAACAAAGCAGCCTTACTCGTGTAGGCTGGCTACCTCATCCTCGTGTGGTGGTAATATTTTGTGTGGAGGTGTACTTGGCCATGCGTAGCTAGCTGGCCGCTTGTTCGCTTTAAAGCGTTCCCCAGGTTAACGACCTTAACACGAGCAAGCCAGTGAAAATGGATGGCACAAAATCCCTGGAAGCTAGTTGGGATACAACTCTCTAATTCTATTGTTAGGCCTGATGTTGTGGAAATGCCATCAGAGTCTTTATCACGAAATAAACAGAAGTGATGGTGTGTTACACAGCTACCTAGCCAGAATTATAATTTTTTGTTGTCTTTTTTTTTGAAAAAAAATTCCTATAGAGCAGTGACACGACGTAGTATTATTGTGTGTAACTCTATGCTGGAGCCTTAATGGGTTAGCTGCAAGGGGCACTGCAGAGAAAAACAGAAGGGCGTCATACTGAAGCCGATGCTGCGAAGAGTGATTCCTTAGACCTAAAACGCGCGATTTTTGTTGTTGGAGAAAACAACGTCATTTTAAGCCTAAGAAATGCGCTCTTCCGCTGTTTTTCCCTCCATTTTTATGTAGTGCACCTTGTAGTTATGCCCTCCAAAACCCATACTGGTGCCAATATGGCGGCAAATGTCACTGCTCTATAGGCGCTTACTAGATTTTGTTAGTTTTATGGTTTGATTGCCGATTCAATTCATGGCAAATTTGTTGAAGAAAATCGAAGAATCCGTGTTTCGGCCAAAGGCTCCGTAATTAAATCCATTTTGTTAAAATCACACCAAAAGATTATTATGAAATTCTTCATCGGAAAGAGTCGGTTACCTAAGTGCTTAAATAAAGTGCTACTATCTTGATGTTTGGAGGCCATGATAGTTAAGGGAGGGGGGAGAGGGGACGCCAGTAAAACAAAAACACAATTTACCAGGGTACCTGGTTGAAACTGTTTTTATTGCCTAACCGAAAATAAACATTACCAGCCTTTTATCCTCCTTATTGTACTCATAACCCTAGTGAAAACTTGCACAAATTTTGGACTTAATTTTCAGGTCGTGCACTTTGATGTGCCACTCGACACACAACCCAAAAAAAATTGTTTTAAAACAATATAACATGTAGATAAAACATTCGACATATATTGGACATCCGAGGTCGGAAATTTCGTTAAGCTGATACCATATTTTAAAAATAAATGCTATATTGCTCAGCAATGAATATTACCAGCCTTTTTTTTGGCTGGTACACATACACGATACACGATTTACATACACGATTTAAATATGCTCTCATGGTTACAGCACAACCACGCAACGTTGCCATATTTATCATTTAATCGAATTTTCCAAGGTTGTAGCACACTAAATCTAGATTACTTTTTTTTTTAATTTTCAAATTAGACCCTGACTTTCAGTCACAGTAGCCTTTTACTTTTAATAACTGCACCGGTTAGTAATTTTAGAATTTTTTGAAATCCTATCTGCACTGGCCTACATGCTAAAGGGATGAGACTGACTGCCCAAAAAAAAAAAAACCATCTAGTCATATTTGTTAAGGTCACGTTTGAAAAATTGAAAACAATTCACGATATTTAAACTGGAAGGTTCTTCGGAAGTTCATTAGCAACGTCTCCCGAAAACTGAATTCACAGTTTAATTTAATATTCCATGTATTGTTTTCCCTGATCAGATTTATCAGCAAAGTTCTCTGACCCATTTTTAAAGATGAAACAGTATTTTTTTCCCCGGTTTCCTTTTATTATTAACGTTACTTTTCAGTATTGGTTTTGCTAGTCTAGTACACGTTTGTGTACCACGTAATATTGATTTTACAAAATAAACCTTCCCGTTCTATGAAACGTGACTCATTATTTAGAAACGGGAAGGCTTAACTGGGACTTGCTTAGAATACCAAGTACAACCATTAACTTTTAACAGAACGTTGGAAGAATTTATTTTACCGTGTTTTAACGTATTTTACTATTAAAAGGGTAACCTACATAAAACCTAGCTGATTTTTTGCATCGTTATGTCTTGTTATGCTCACATTTTCTGTTTAAAGGACATACCTTTCCACTATATTCGAGCATCCTGCACAAAATAGCTTCTGCAACATTTACATAGGTTACAGTGAATACAGGAAAAATTTCTCAGGAGGGAAAAAATAGGAAAATGAATAGTTTTTTTTTTTTAACTAATTTCTTTGAGCTGAAGCAATTTAATGCTCGTGTGGCTGAACCGGCTCAGTTTTGAACATTCAGACTTGAGAAGAAATATCTGGTAAAAGGAGGAGCCAATCCGGTTATTTTGAAGCGGGTAACCTCCAATCATCATAGGGGCCAAAAGAATGTCCAGAATTGGCCCGAATAGTTCTCATAGCCGCTACATGGTAGCCTCTCACGCAACCCGGGCAAGTAGCAGTAATGTTACAAAACTGAGCCATGCATGAAAGCCAACCGAGAGGAGTGCCCCTTAACTGCAGCTATGCCTATTTTATTCTGAAAATGCATTCGATACTAAAAATATATTAGAAATTCTTGCTTACGTTGAGTTTTCTCCAACTTTTGCTCATAGGGTACTGTTATGAGCAAAAGTGCTTTCCCAGGTATAGTTTTGAACGAACCACGCCTGAACCAGCCAAGCGGTGTCAATTTTTCCCATGCTTTGCTTTGTCTGTCATGGTTTCTTTGACGTACAATTACTCGTTTTATACACAAATCGCTGCCAATAGGCGGGAGTAAACGCAAATAAAAACAGCTAAAATTCGAACACTAAAAATAACTGAAATTCTTTGGTAAGCCTTTATAGAGAGCTTATATTTCATTAACATACAAGCCCATAATCTAGGAGCGGGCTTCACATCAATTAGCTATTAGCTTTCATGGTGTCCCAACTGCAGCGACAGGTTTGCGATCAACCAAAATTGTTTGTATTTTTTGTGGTATCTGGTATTGAATACAAATACCGATGTGACAAAAACTTGTGAACTAGGGAAAAATCATGGGGTTTACTGAGTAGACAAAAGTCTTGTTCAGGCCGCTAGAAATTAAAATGGTTTTCAGGAGTACTAAAAAAAAGTTGAAGAGTGCAGACTGGGTTTTTTTTTCTCCTTTTTTCTTTTTATTCACGACTTTTCAGGCCGAAAAACAATCTCACACTGTTGTAGAGTACAATATGTGTTTCAATACCAAGTTCATGCACGTTCTAAGTACAAATGTTGCACACTGGACCACAGGGGCATGGCACTACTACTAATTATTATTGTTGTTACTATATAATATTGTTGGTAGTGAAACTCGTAGTTTTTTTTCTGGCCGCTTCTATTTCGTGCCATGCCCCTGTGCACTGGACAAGCCTTTCTTTAGATTCATGGTTTTAGCTCTGACACCTCTGGCAGTCCTCCCAGTTGGCTTCCCGCATGGCTCAGTGTTGCAACATTAATTCAGATGTGTGTAATGTTACAAATGCATTATTTTTCCCCCCCCCCCCCCCCCGTGAGAAACGGGATAGCTACATTCGCGCAGGATGTTCGAAATTAGTGAGAAGGTATGTTCTTTTAGTTTTCTAACTTTTGTATCGAGGCAATCATATGAATGGACGCACTATTACAAAAGCCATAAGTGCACAACAATATTTCACAAACGCAACGTTTCGATACCCGGTTCGCAGCTGTTTTCAAGCAAAAGTAAAGTATAATAGGTTGGAAAGCTTTGTCGAAACATTTGGTAAAACAGCTGAAAATGTGAAGGAAAAACAACTAGTATGTGCCAGTCCAACCGTAATTGGATGGGTAGCAAAATTTAAAACCAATCGGAAGGAGAGCCGCAACACGAGGCAACGCGCGAACTACTATACAGCAACGAGTCGGTTCCCACCTACTCCATTGTTGGTTTGAATTGCTCCCAATCCAACTACGGTTGAACTGGAATTTCATAGAGTTGTTTTTCCTTAGTTTTCAGCTGGTTTTTCAAATGTTTTGATGAAGTTATTGCAGCCTATTTTACTTTTTGCTTGATAATAGTTTCGCGATCCAGGGACTGAAATGGTGTATTTGTGAATTGTTGTGCACTTTATGGCTCGTATAATACTTACTTCGACAAAAGTGCTTTTCATTGTGTTTATTCAATTCTGTGAACCTAACTCAGGCTGATATGTTTATCAGCTACAGAAAGTGTTTGGTAAAAACGTTGGTGAGTGATCGGAATTTTTTTTTCCGATTATGGATTAAACAACGTTTCAGGCACCAACTACTCTTGAGAACCACCTAATTAATTTTTAGCAGCCTTAGTGGTGTGGCAAAGAAATTTAACGAAAAAGCAGGGGTGTATAAAATTTCTTACTAGACAAAATGTCCCCGAAATTTTTTTTTTTTTTTTACAGATTTTCACCATTCAGGCAATCCATTTTTAATTGAATTTCCAGTTTTGAAATTTCCCACAATCCTCATTTGGGCATTCTGGACCCCTGCGAAAAAAATGCGTCAAGATTGCTGATTTCATGCTAGCTACTAGGCTAATTACTACTAGCTAATTCCACTCAAGATAAACGATACATGCGATCGATCTGAATGATCTCGTTAAAATTGGGCAATCAGTTCACATCTGACTTCACTAGCTGTCTTTCATGGTTAACTTTTGGGTAGGCTTTTACAGGAAAAGATTGTAATTATTTGTAGCCCACTGCCGTTTTTATTAACGTTAGAAACATAATATTACCGAAACCAAACTTGTCAAGAGGCGCCAAGTGGAGAATGGTGCGGGCCCTTTCAAGGAGTGATAGCAACAGGGACGTGCGCAGGCCCCCGAGAGGTCAGGGGCAAGCTTTCTTTTTTCCGGGGACCTTTTTTTTTGGTGTTTTAACCTCTTTTTGACCATTTCTGCGCCTCTTTGCACCACTTTCGTAGCAGTTAAGGTCTTTTTTTTTGCGTTTTTTGGGCTCTTTCATACCACCGCTCACATAAAAACGGCACTTTTTTCAGAAAAAACGGGGCACTTTGCCATGAGGGCAGGGGTCGACGACCCCCCCCCCCCCGCCGTGGGCACGGCCCTGGATAGCAACATGTGCATAATAGAGTATTTTGTCGCGTGGTTATTGAACAAGAGTTCAATGTAAATTTCCAACAATCAACAGCTTTTTGACACTTTACAATGAACTCTTTGTTAACCACGCAACAAAATGCGCAGAACTTTGTACCTCAGTATGCGTTGATTGGATGGAACTTGAGAGTTTGTGAATGCTTTGGTCTGTTGGTATAATTCCTTTGAAGGTCTGAACCATTCGCTACTTGGTGGCCTCTTCACTAATTTTGGTTTTATATAGGATATTGCTTCTTTATTTTCAGTAGCCATGTAGGCCTAGCATAGTTTCTGGCAAAATGTTACCAGTTTTGTGGGTAGAAAATGGACGAATTCATTGAGCACTACACAGAAAAGTGCTAATTGGGAAAAAATATCAAAGCTACATTCCAACATCATTGACGGATACAATTGCTTACCTAAAAAACAAAGTTCCAACTACCATACGAAAATATTGAGGGTAAAAAAGTAAAAATATTGTACGCTTGTGGAAATAAATTTATGACAGGAACTCCTCGTCTCATGTTTTAATTTGTGGGCACTCATCAGAACCATGTGCATCCACCTGCGCTGGGAGTGAGCACCAAAATAAGAATCAGCGTGCACTGTGCTCGTATCATTAGTTGGCATAGTGCATGTATACTTGTATAGATGCCATCAGATCAAAATTGTTGGCAACACTTTAAGCCAAAAACGACACACGAATATGGTATACTAGCGGAGTCGCTCGCTTCGCTCGCTCATTCCGCATCGTCTCACTCCCCTTCCCTCCCCCCTCATTAAGTTGGCGTTCGGTCGGTAGATGGCATCGTATGTCCTGCTGGCTGCGCTGCAGATGACTGCTTCGTATGTCCTGCTTGCTGCTGCTGCTGGCTGCCTTGCGGATTTTGTGTAATTATATATATATAGATAGATGGCTTGTACATCTTCAGGCTCTTTTGAGTTGTAATAAACAAAAGTTGTCAATACAACTGATGCACCACTTATAGTTTGTATTTTAATTGCAACTTATCAGGGTCATGCACAAATACATAAAAATAGATGCAAATGACTGCCAGCAAGTTTTAGTGGTGGCAAATTTGATGCTCACCCAGCCTAGTCCAAGAGGCTGCAAGTTTTAATGGCTACAACATCCCACGAAGAATCTCATAAAGATGGGCAAAGCTGAGGCCCCGTTATGGTTGGCACGATATTCGATAATATCACAACAAAACATTTTGTCGATTATTGTATCGCACTTTTTCAGATTTATCCAATTATCGTGCAACCCCTGATGCTTAAATTGTCATACCTCGGAAACTGTAATAGCTACAAACAAGCCGTTTGCGGTGTTGCGTGCGGAATTCCAAAGGCTCTCCAAACAAGTGTGCAGTACAGGGCTCGAAATGAGCGGTATCGCATCGCAGTTTGCACCACAAATTTAAATAATGTATCGCAGTTTAGCGACGCAACTGCATTAAAAGAGACAACATAACAGCGTAGTCATGATCGTGTTGGCTGACACGGAGATGCTAATCCCTCCTACTTTCTAAGCAGCCCAAGTGTTGCACATGCATTCTGGGAAATTATTGCCCCTACCATCACCTTCGGTATTTAGTTGGTGGCACTTTCGTTTCAGACACGGGTCAGAATAGTCTTAATGTGCATCGGATGCCATAGTCTTGACCAAGCATCCGTGCGTGTAGCAAAGTAAACGTGAAACGAAAATAGCTATTGTTTCAAATAAAGTAAACTTTTTGTATTGTTTTTTACTAAATAAATTATTCTTTAAAAGTTGCTAATCATTTTTCCATGACTGCTACGTAAATTTGGATTTTGTATCGCATTTCTGCTATGCAATTTTTCTAGACAATTCGAGCGCTGGCAGTACTGTTGCTAGCCACTTTGCTGATTGGAGAATTAGTTTAATGCAAACAATCAAGTCACAGCACAACTGTTAAATTGTTTCTACATAAGTAATGGACAGTGTGTACCGGCCAAATGGAGAGTATACACAATTCACCTTCGTGAAGGTTGCACTGTAGCCATTACCCTCAAAATTTGTTTTGTCATGCACGGCGATAGCAGTGTATATATATGACTGAAGTCGTCTCTCCAGCAAAACAAACTATTAATTTCTCTGTTTCTATTCAACATACTTCGACCAAACCTGGCCAGATAGTAGATAGCAACTTTTCCAAACTTTATACCAACTTTTATGCAATTCCGTGCGAGAGTAAACGTACGGTGGCACACGTAAATTCGAAGTGTTCACTTCTTGTTGTTCTTGTTGAACGGTAAAATGAAAGAATTAGTGTTTCAGCTAAACGCATATATTTTTAAACCAAACTAAGCTGCCTTGTTAATTTTAAGGCCCTCTCGAAATTGGCAGCTAAAAACGATAGAATTGCGTATTTATTTCGCAGATGCAGGCTTTCAAAGCTGACATGAATTGTTTCAAAGTGGCCAGCAACAATCGACAGCATGCATAAACCTTTGTTGTGCGCCGCCATAGCCGTAAAAAGGGGTTATACGATTGAATTTTCACTTGTTAAAATGTACACGGATAAAAATTGATCATTTTTAATTGAAATAATCAAACGTACAATTCAGAAAATTGTATCTAAGTGCTGTTGTGCTTTACCAATCATACGTTACGTAAAGCACAACAGCACTTAAACAGATGTAATTTTCTGAATTGTACATTTGATTATTTCAATTAAAAATTATCAATTTTTATCCGTGTACATTTTAACAAGTGAAAATTCAATCATATAACTCCTTTTTACGGCACACCTGACGTTTTTGTTTGTAATCAAGATATTATAGATTATCGCGATAATTTAAGAAAGTATCGGGATAAAATTTGTATCATGCCACCCATCACCAGAACCAAGAGATGTCCAGTTTGAATCCTGTGACAAATGAATTTAAAAAAAAAGTAGCAAGTAAATTAATATGGCTACAAAAAGGGAAAATAAGACTGCAATTACGCAGGAACTGCCAAAATGGCCAAGGAAAAACCCAACTGGAGTAAAAAAAAATGACACGAAGCTAAATGCTAATTATACTCGTGTAGCAATGGAAACGTGCAGGATTAACTGCTCCTTTCCTTCTCCTTGGCCCATCTTGGATGAGGAAAAGCTTCACAATAAAGGGCGGAACAGCACAACCACTTCCATTGCTGCCATTTTTTTTTTTTTTCTTATTATTTAATTTCTTTCAGACACACGGAAAGCGTACTGAAGCAAACCAATGCTTGTATAGATCAGCCATCTCAATTCTAAACACTCTGCCCCAGACATATTAGAAGCAGAAGTAGGGCTTAGTACAAGGAGAAAAAAAATAGGATTTCAAACCGGGAAAACCTCTTATGGCCAGAGGTAAATATTCATTGGTTTAGGAGAGCTTTTGACTCGGGATAATTTTGTTATTGGGAAAAACTGAGGAAACTTTTGCTCAATTTCCAGTGTTTCCTGCAGAGTTCTGGTGTTTTTGGGAAGACAGAAACAAACCTTACCCAAGATAAATCCCATATTTGCTGAAGAGCCTGGTCGCCTGTAGTACCTTATCCATATTGCGGCAAAAAAGCCAGGACTCGGGACCTTTCCACACTGGCCTGCGACTGTACACCCGCAACCGTTTCATGTCACGGCCAAACCAGGGACTTGTGACACCGACCCAGTGTTCAGTGTGGAAAGGCACGGTGCTAGGGCCCAAGCTTTAGAGCAACGTTCAGATGCTGCCCGCAAAGTGACGTACAATAATTTAATAAGTGTGAAAGAATGAGGAGGGAACGGACAGGATCTAAATGAGTACCGGAAGAGCTAAAATGTTGTGAGAAAATATTTCAACTAAAGCAAGGACACTTGCCGCAGTAAAGGTGGGCTGTGGAAGGCTTCTCACCGTGGTTTTGCCTGTGGGCATAAGTCGGAGCCCGAACACCAAACGTGGAGATTGGGGTTACTGTGTGGAAAGTGTTTTACACTACGCTGATGGCCATGGTATTTCCTACATCGTGTCATGTGATAGGTTTAGTCCCATCAGATGCCTAAAGAGTTACTCGAACGGCAGCCTAGCAGTGTTTAAACTCATTACGACGTCAGGGCAAAGCAAATACGCATCTTTATTCTTAACAGAGAAAGGCACAATTTCAAAGATTAAAAGAAATATCAACACGCATCCTTTGTTAATTTTTTGTGTGCTTATTTCACTATTGCAAACCGAGTCTTTTCTTACTTCACTAAAGCAAGACTGGCGCAACAACGAGGCCTAATTATAACAAATGACTTGACAGACCAATTGATTTTTTTCTGCCGAATTTCCGGATTACACGATTTTCCTAGTATTGATTTAGCGTCAGCAATCTATGAATTACAGGTACTGGAGGTACGGTAACTAGTTCGCAGAATGTGTAATGTAATCAATGCTAGTATGTTTTTAGCTGTGTACTATTAACCACAAGACTAGCCTAGTACCTCCAGTTGAATGTAAATCAACAAAGCACATAAACATTTTTTTTTTTTTACAAGCCAATGAGCAGTGATTGTATGTTGTATGGCACCTAAAACTATTGCCGTGCAAAGCTAGGTTAGGGGAAAAAAGCAATGACCAGGAAGCGTTGATGCCTCAATGACGCGTAAATAGCAGCCTGATCAAGTGTCAGGCCTGGCTAATTCACCACATGACCAGCAGACGTGAACTAGATGGGTCAATTCAACCACTTCAACAGCAGAAATATTTTAAGCTTTTTCATGTTGAACCTGAATAGACCACAGAAACGATTGGCATATAATGCCACAAAATATGTATTAAAACGCAACTAATTTCAGGTGTAATCATTTTGTTACTCGCCGGTAGAGAAAAATCTTAAAAAAGTATGAAACTAACTTTCAATTTTGCATGCCAGAATAATGAAACACGCAAACTAAACAAAGGTCTATTTGTAGGGTATTACTCACTGACAACTACATCTTTTTTTTAACCAATTCACGCTGGAAATTAACTATGGTGAAATTAAGGTACAGTAGATGGATTTATTAGCTTCCCCCTTCAAAAAGGGAGAAGACCCTACGATACATTAGCAAAAGAGTGCTTTCTACGTATGTGTTAAGAGGCCAAATTGTTTTTGTTTGCTCTGTTCACCAGTGTTGGATGATGGAAAATGGGGAAGCAAAAAGAGGAAGAGCAATTTAGTCATTGGGTTTAGATTTGACAGATTTCTTATAAGTTTTGACAGATTTCTACTATAAGTTTTTTTTTTTTACCACTTACCAGGAGCGTACCGAATTCCATACGCTCCTGCCATTACTAACAGTAATTCACTTATTCTAACTAGTTCACTGGCCAAATTGGCAGGTGAGGAAAAATATTTGTTAATCGCCAGTTTTGGTGAATAGCTATAGAATTTCTGCATCTATATAATCACCCAACTTAACAGTTCTAACTGTTGGACGTCGCCGGCCTACTGTTTCTGCAATGTATCGCGCAGGGGGACGAGATGCGTTGTATTAGCACACCCGAGTGTCATGATGCCCACACTGCAACATCCTACTGTGGGGGGACAAGTTAGAAAAGCCTACAAAAGCCAAATGCAAGTGAAGGTTCCAAGAAACCACCTTTTCCCCAAAGTATGAAGTCCTCAACTTCGACGGCACTTGTGCCAAAGTCTAAGGACTAAAGTAGACGCCGTATCAGGAAACTTACTTCCCACTAGAGATATGCCGATTATCGGATTCATATCGGTATTGCTAGTTATCAGAGACAATTCCGATATATCGGTACCGCCGATGTGCCGATACACCGTATTGGATCAAATATACGCCGCACTTTTTTTCGATGTATACGGAAATACGCTAAATATTGACAGATTTTGACGTTCAAATACACCATTTTAACCCTTTTTCGCCAGCTTTCCAATGGTGCAAACCACAAGTCATTAGCGCCACCCGTTCCGATGTTATGTATTAAAAACCATTTAACTTACAGTTTTAAACAAACGATGCCTGCAAATAGATAAAAGTGATCGTCTGTTCATTAATTAATATCAACAATTTCACATATTTAGATTTTTACATCTTTACAATTGTGTAGAAAATGTTTGGCTGCATGCACTTTTTTGTGGGGTAAAGTCTGGGGAAAATGGCTACATGGAAAAAGAACTTTGTATTAAAATTTTTTAAATTTTCTTTACTATTTTTATGAGGCTATGTTAAATACAAGTTTTTTTCTTGTAGTACATCGTCAACATAAACTATATCACACTTTCATTTTTTGCAAAATAATCATTTTTTAGTGTTATATCGGCAGTCAATATCGGCATTCAGTTTTGACAGTAATCGGCAAAAAAGCTACATCGGCACATCCCTACTTCCCACAATGCTCCGCCAAAAGGCAAAACTAGCAATGCAGCAGGTTTGATAAGCGGTGCCATCTGCCGGTAAATCCTGGCAGTGTTCAGATTCGCCGTTTGGGTGTCGAGAGATGAGACCAGCTATCAAACGTCCTCTACACTTGATTTTAGTGGCCCATTTTAGCGTGTTCTGATACGGTCTTCACTTAGGCTTTGCTTCTGCACAGCCATCTCACGGGTCCAAGCAACGTTTCCAACAAATTCCTTTTCCCCTTTGCCCTCAACGTAGGATACGACCGTTAACTTCCATGTCACTTGGGTTAAGCTTATTGTTGCGGTCCTGAGTAAATCAGCCAATCGCGATTAAGCGACGGGCAAAATGCGACGGATTTAGCAAGGACAGCAGGTTCCCTGGGCTCGTTGCGCACTTGGAACTTAAAAATGCTTTGGGAGCCACCATTCTTGTCACTTGTAAATGGTTCACCCCTAGTAGAAGTGACATTAACAAATCAAAACATTCATCTAGTTCAGTTCAGAAAGTTAAACACCCCATATTCTACCCAAATTCCACTGTGAAACATTTTCAACCTTTACTTCGGTTTGAACGAATATAACAAAACCGAGTTCACACGGAAAGCCAATATGGAGGCAAGCATCTTTAAATTAAACACCCAAACAGATGCATGGCACGTGCCATAATTGAAAGTATGTTAACAGAACACAGGCTGGGTTTCATGGTAGCACACTTCCATTCCCCTTTTAGTGACAATCTACAACGATAACCCATGGGTGGTTACCACCTGTTCTAACCGCTTTTCTGCAGTCTACTCTTAATATCGAGTTCCGAGGGTCACCAATTGTCTCTGCACTATCTGAAAGAGGCCACATGTTGCTACACGTTGATACGAATCATTTAATGCTTGCAGTACTTTTATGTCCTATATATGTTGTTCATACTTTTCAGTCTTTATAAAATACTTCCCTATTTACACAAAGCTTGCTATGGACATTTTTTTTCTTTTTCATATTAATTTTTCTTATTTATATTTTTCTTATTTATATATTTCTTTATTCAGAAAAACAACTACTGAATTTGCTGAATCATACCCAAAAGCAAAAATCGATGAAAGGGCCACCAAGTTAAAAACGGTATAGACTTTACAGTTTAGGGATATAAATCCCTGTTGGCTGTTGGTTTTGCGATATTAGTTCAAAGGTATGTAAATGTTGCCAACACATTCAATTTCTTGTTTTTTCTTTCGTGAGATGATTTTGCGAAATTAACTCTTAACCTGTGTAAATGATGCAAACGCTATTCTCAAAGGGTCGCACGATATACCGGAAGGATTTGTCCTTAATTCAACTACAGACCAACACATTCACCATGGTAAAAGAACACTAGCGGAGTCGCTCGCTCATTCCGCGTCGTCTCACTGCGCTCGAGGAGATTTCTTGCTGACAACACTTATGATACAGACAGTCCTTCCACATAAAAAACGACCAAGCTAATTATAAGAGTGTAGTACGCGATATCGGTTATCTCGAGAGAATGTCACTATTATTTTTTTACGTCTAAGGAGTCAAGCAAAAAGATCAAGCAATTTATCAGAAAAGCACTGTTTCTGATGACAAACGCTGATTTTCGTTCGCTTCGCTCACTCAATCAGCGCAAACATTTCCTCCGATACGTGACCGAATCAATGTAACACCAAGAACCACACATCACTTGTAATTTGTGATAGTATAAACTTTATATGGGTTTTCTTGTTTTACTTATTTTAAGAATATTGTTCTTTACGTCCTGCTCAGTACAGATTTTTCCATTGGCGTCTTGTCACTTTACTTTCTGATGATCCCTCACTTGGAGAAACATCTGCAGAACGTCAGATGTAATCTCCTACGATAGAGCAAAGCGAGACACACATTGAAGAGGTTTATTTTATGTTGAAATCTCTTTGCTCTTTCAATCCACGTGCCTCCGTGCTTCAGAAACACGAATGTTTGACACCCTTTTAAAACCAAATCTATTGTTTTGATTTTTCCATGCATCAATTCATCAATTCATTGGTTAATACAAAACCAGTTTTAAGATTTGTATGTGGTGTGTTGCAAAATACGTCGTCCGTGCATCCTTTTCCAAATCAACTAGCTTCGCTCCAGGTGGTTATCATGAACAAACTATGACGTCATGAACGAACATGAAGAGGGTTAAAAAAAAATTTGACGTTAGTTTTTCAGGATTTTTCGCTTATTTGAGGATATAAAGTTACAGCGATGAAAATAGTCCTATTAAAAGCAAAATTTAATTATCTTTCGTTTGGTCCTACACCCCTATATGTAGGTGCTTTGGTTCCGGAGGAGTAGAGGTACAAACACGCACGCACGCACATCGTATGATTTTAATTATGTAGATTATCCTCTCATTTTCGTGCATCCCACGTGTAGGTATATGGCATTTGCAACGATTACATAGGCTTTAGTGAATGTAGCTAAACAGTTTCATACGTAGGAAACAATGGGAAACTAATGAGTTTGCAACATTTACATACATTTGAACTAATTGCAAAACTGAGTCAAACAGGAAAGAAACCCTCCCTATTCACACTTCCCATGGATACTTCCCTATTTACAGCAGAAATATTAGTGAACTTGTTGAATGTGTTGGTCTGTTGATACCGTTCCTTTGAAAGAACGAACCATATAGTGGCCCTTTTGATCGATACGGTATTTTTTTCATGAAAAAATATAATGCCTTAAACTTGAGTTGGTATTCTCAAACTAAACTTGAGTTGGCAGTTTCGCTCAGGGTCGGACAAAATTTAGGTTTTTCTGAAAAAACCAACCCACATGTTTTTTTTATGGCTTTTATTGGGTTTTTCGAGTTCTACTGGGTTGAGTCGAATTTTTAGACTTCGGTTTTATAGTTCACGAGTGTTTTACGGTACAGGACTAAGGGTTGTTAGGCTTAGTTAAGGTACTAACATAATGCCATCACCCGGTTTAACTACATTTTGAGCTACAGTGGTTGGTAAATATTTCTGAACAGCTCTTGGAATACGTTTTTGCATGTAAACTGAAACGTCAACATTTAGCGAAACTGCCGAGAAATTCAGTATTGCTCGAGACGCTGTCCAAAATACAAACAGAAAATATTGCTAATCATGGAAAAAAGTGGAACTCTACAAATGTTCACATCGGACGACTTTTAATCCTCTTTTTAAGCCCTAGGTGATGAATTTAATCTAGTATCCACTCAGCTGTGCTTGTTCACTTTCTTTTGGCTTCTGCTTGGTGGCATTTGGTTGGAATGATGCAAAAGAGGTATTGGAAGTTTCTCATGCCTCTATACTTTAAGAGCACGTTTATGCAAGAACTCGCTTTTGCATTCTCGCAGAAATCACAATTGTGTCATTGCCATGGTCACAATGCTACCTGGCTTAGCTAAATCCGACATTTTTCGTGTAATTGCTTGCAGTCTTATTCGTCTTACAAAAACATCCAAGACTTTCTCCTAACGAATCAATTTTCCCAGTCATTTCTGAAATCACATTATTGACTGATTCATAGAGTCAGCAAACCAAAACTGCAGCCATGTTGGAATTTCAATCTTCTGCGGGAATGCAAAGGCGAGTCACTGTGTAAACGTGCCGTAATACTTGAACTGCTTTTAACAATGGTCCATGTGTTTTTTTTTTTGGGTGGGGCGGGTGTGTGTGGAGGATGGTCCAAGTAAGAAACCAAAACTGTATAGGCCTAGCCCTAATTACAGGGTTCGCACACAGTGCTTTAAGTGGGTCTGGTTCATTTCACAGCCAATCACTTCAGTAACAACTGAGTCTAAAAAAAATCATTTTTCCAAAGTACCTTACAACATAAGCACTTATAAGGATGCCAAAATTAAAATAAGGACTTGTAAGTACTGTAAGCGCCCTGTGCGAACCATGCTTCCTCCTTATCAATGCCGCCATACAGCACAAGCCGAAAAGCGAAAAAGGTAATCCTGCAGCAGTAGTAACTTGGTCTGGAAACAATACGACGCTTACTACTTAGTATTTACTAGTCATTTAGCCAGGCAAAGCTACAATCTATACTCTCTCGCGGACTCATGCCTGGGCTTAGGACCTTTACAATGGTGGACTACAAGATCAACTGGGAGCTCCAACATTACGAAACGCACGCACAACGTCCGAGCTAACGCCAAAGACCTTTGGAGTTTCACGCGTTCCCAATCGAAGCCACGGCTCCAAAAGGAGAGGGGTAATTTTGCTAGGTATTTCTAACCGAAAATTCCTAGGATCTTTTACACGCCACAATTGACATGAGCACGAGGCATCACAGAGCCTTCAGTTCCTGAAACTGCCTGGGGTGGCCGAGGTCAGGCTGGAAGACAGGACCTCTGGCACAAGAGCTAGTAGTCATGCTAACCATCTGGCCACCTAACCACAAGAACTCGGAAAATCAGTGCAACTGCAAACATGAGTCTAAATTTAAAAAATTTTAAGTTTTTATGTCATCTTAGGCTTCTGTACAGTCACTAAAGCACAGGGTGTTAGACTAATCCCAGAGCGTGATACGTGCATTCTGGTAGAGAGCCATTCCACGTACGGTATAGTTTTGGACTAATTCTCTTTTTCTAAAATATACAAAATTTTGGTCAATTGCCTTTTATTTTGGGCTACTAATACGAAATTGTACATTTTTTATTCTGCATGAATAGATGGGAGTTTTCAAAAAGGAAAGATGTGCCGTGCAAGGACTTTTTTTTTTGTTCTTTTATACTTTATCATCAGGCAACCTGATTAAAAGTACCCCAACTGCATCTGCCTTATTTAGCAAGAATACGTCATCAATATCACTATAGGCACATTCAATGTGTGCATGACCACGCATTTTAACCAAATTTGTGTCACGCATGCCTAACTCAACTGGTATATGGTGGAGTGTTTAGGGGTGTCTGACACAAGTCTAACTGGGAAATCATCTAATTGGATAATTGTCTACATCTGCCTAAATACAAAATCTGGAAAATCATCTAAACGGAATATTGTATAATGAAAAATCATCTAAACCGGAATATCGTATAATGGATAAACGACTAACTGGACAATAATATACCTGCTGTTTCTGATGTTATATGTATAGCCGCAGCGAGCAAAGCAGCGCGAGCAATGCAGGTACATTAGACGATTTTCCATTATACGAATTTCGTGTTAGACAATTTTCCTTTATACTGTTACAGTGTATACGTTCTTCCAATTGTGCGATTTTCCAATTAGACGATTATCCTTTGCCCCGAGTGTTTGGCCAAAGACCTCAGACATTCGGTACCAAATAATTGGTACTGTATTGGACGTTAGGTCCCGGCAAGCTGCCTTGCTCGTCCTGGCCTAGTCACAAGTTTGAGTAGACCTACGGTTGATTATCGGTATTCAGCAAATTTCAGCTCTACACTCCACGTCGCTTTGGTAAGAGGTTCCGGGTTCAAAACCCAAACAGGCCTCCACGAAAGAGGGTGCAACAGTATTAAATAACTTCACAGCTGGATAATTATAAAGAAGCCTAAAGCCTAATGCTGCTGACAAGATGTATAAGACAAGGGCGAAACGAATACGCTCTCAGCAAGCGCAATAGCAGAAACTTCTGCTTGTTTGGGGCTCTCTACTGAATGGTTGACACCCAGGCATACGACAAATTTTACCAATTGATTGATATTAAATTTTTAAGATGTATAAGGAAGGGTTGACTGTAAGAATGTTTTATCCAATGGATGAATAAAATAATTTCTATATTCTGATCCACAATAAAGACCAAAAATTGATCTAAAGCGCACGCTACTATTGCTGAACTCCCATTGGCAGATGGCATATTTATAGCTGTAGGTCAGCCGAAGCCATGGCGCCAGAAGGGAAGAGGGACAATTTTGCTAGGTAATTCCAATCGGAAATTCCTATGACCTTTTACAAGCAACAATAGACATGAGCACGAGGCATAATGAGGCCCTTCTCTTCCCGAAAATACCAGGGGTGGCTGAGGTCATAATCGAACCCGGGACCTCTTGCACATGAAATGGTTGTGCTAACCATTAGGCTACCTCTCGCCCCACGGCATATTTGTAGCAAGACGTCGCCTGACCGATCCCTCACGCACCCTCTAGAAATTTAACCATCATCTCTTCTGGAATTCCCATGAATCCAAGAGATAATTCCTGGTATAAAAAACCTAGGCTGAGACACTTCTTGAAAGCCCCCAAAGCACCCCGTGGTCATATAGTTGTGATACTGTTGCATCAGATGCAGCTACTGCCCATGGCGATTTCCTTATTTACACGGAATATTCACCTTATAGCCAAAATAAGAAACGGCTATTAGTTAGGCTAGCTCCAAGTTGGACCGTTACAACGATTTCCTTGAAATTATAAAATTACTCTTAATTTGTTGTAAGTTACAAACTGAGGGTACCAATGAGAATGTAACGTGATCTCATTTGGTGACATTTGTCTTGCCGCTTATGGTCAAGCCTCTTTCGCTCATACGGGAGAACTAGTAGAAGCAACCCTCTCAAATGTCAATACAGTAGCAGTTACCACTTTTGACAGAAGGCCTACACCTGAAAAAGTAGGCTAATCGCCAAATACATCTTGCAAGACAGGGGGGGGGGGTTTGACTCGACTGAGGCTTAATGGCGTGCCAACAGCCAGGTCATCAGCACCAACCTTGTTACGATGCATGGTTTTTTACTTTATGCATTTACGGAATTGTAAATGCTCTTTTACCTCAGTACTATTGCAGAAAAGGCTCTTGTATTATTAATTAGCCATTGTAAACCTGAGCACCACGCCGCAAACCGTTCGTACCCGAGATATTCGTTTTTTTGTGCCATTCTAGTGGCAGTTTTGGCAAGTAGGGGCTAGAAGCGAGAGACATTGGAGAGGGTTGACTAGTAGAAGTTCAGCCTACTGATTCATAAAATACATGAAACAAGATCATGGGACAGTTAGACATGAAAACTTGATGCATGTTGGAGACAACTGCACCCCTCAGTGATTGTCATTTTTTGGCCACCAGTTTAATGAGGGTTCACGTATCACTACCAGTACACCAGCATTTTATGGAACATGAGAAGAAATAGCCCCCCCCCCCCCCTCCCCGACTGCAATTGCGCGATGAGCCATGATCCTGGTGTAAAGGAACGTCCACCCATGTGGGGGTAAAAGAAATTATGGCGATTGGCACCAAAGAATTAAAGTTTCCCTAATTTCGTACCCTTTTTCCCAAAAATGGTATGGGAGAAAATTGTTCCGTAGACCAATTGAGGTAATTCTGGCACCACGAGCTACAGATCGGAGAAGGCCTTTATTCTTCCCATATGCCGAAAATAAAATTTTGTGTTGGTCACAGGGACGAATAATACCAATGGTCTATTTGGGTTAAATAATCGAGAATGTTCTGTATTGCCTCAGATCAGATGATTTGGAAAGAACTAACCATCACAAATAATAAAAAAAAAACAACAACTGCTAATCTCAAGCAAAACTATTGCTTTCGAGATAATTACAAACAAAACTGATAAATATTGCACTACGACCCAGTCTACACGTAATCCACAAATCTGTTGCGAATGTAGGCCTAACCCGGAATTTTATCATCAAAACAACTTGCTAGGAGGCTGCCACATGCTGTTGACTCGCTATCATAGTTACCGAAAAAAAAATATGACAGACCGTATTACAATAAAATGAGTAATCACGGGTAGGGTGGCTGTATTATCATTATGATGCAGTGCATGTCCATATGTATTCAAGCAAACAGAAGAACAATATTAGGCTACTCTAAAATTGAATTCATAACAGTGGTCAATAAATCTTACCATCTGTCTGTACAATTGCACTGCTTTGCATAGCTTCTAGCCTTAGAATCAAAAGTATTTAAAAGAAATTGAAAAAAAACTTGATATTGTCATAGTGCACCATGTATGGTTGAAATTTGGTGTCAAAGTTGACAATTCAACCATTTAAAAAAAATTGAACATGGGATCAGAAAAGGTTTTTTTGAAAACAGTCTGACATTCCTTGTTTGTGGGACACTTGTAGGCTATTCAGAATATGTTTTGATCTATTTCATACACCAAGTACACACCACCACAGACACGTTTCCAGATTTTTGCAGCAATGCGGCTTTCTTTCTGCCAGTTCTTCAGGATTCATATTATTGAAATAGCAGCATGGATAGCCTACTGCTTTCTTTCTGAAGCGTACCTACAACGCTGAGACGCCCCATTTCTGCCATAGGGTAAAGTATAGAACTAGGGACAAAAACCTAGACACTACAGCCATACTTTAACACACCCAGATACTGAAACAATCTGCCTCAGCAGTGTGCTACATTGCACACATGCTCGGGTTATAATATAACTAGCGGAGTCGCTCGTTTCGCTCGCTCATTTCGTGTCGTCTCGCCCCTCCCCCCCCTCCCCTCATTTAATTTGCCGTTCGGTCGGTAGATGGCATCGTATGTTCGCACTGCTGGCCGTTGCTTTCCGGGCGCAGCTACTATCTCAGCGGGGCTTGGCTGCTACTCTCATAACTAGCCATTCCGTCGGTAGATGGCGGAGATGGCATCATATGTCCTGCTTGCTGCTGCGCTGCAGATGGCTGCTGCACCATAGATGTGTTGCGGCTCTTGTGTAATTAACTAATTATATATATAGATTATCAAGATGATAGAAAATTGAAACTGTTGAACCAACATGTTACAAATCTTCACAGTTTGAATTAGCCATCAATGTTGTAAGCTTACTGCTTTAAGATCGATGAATTTACAGTAATCTTGATACAACCAACAATAAGTAGATACAATATGGAAGTTAAGAGTGTTACCATACAAATTACAGGCACTCATGTCGCATAGTCATCTTCCCTTCAAGTAAGTTGCATAAGAATTTTGACACCATCAAAACAGAAACAGAACACCTTACAATGACAATGGTTTGCATGCACAACCACAAAACACGAGTACATCTTTTTTTTTACGTTTGTTACTTGATCAGTTCCAATAAAGGGGACCCAGGCTCCCCCCCCCCCCCCAAATTATCTGCCGTACTTTATCACAACTGTTTACAATTGATAAATCATACTGCAAAGTAGCCATGCCTGGCATGCTCCACTCCTTCAGCTTAGGTGCTACTTACCTCTAAAAAATATTAAGGTAGCCTAGCCTACATACGGTAACATTTGCTTTCCTGTACTAATTTTGCAACATTAAGTCAAACGTTCACGCACAAAAGCAGGATACTATAAATAGGCAACCAGCGTATTTTCAACAAACCAATGTTCAATATATGGAAATACTATTCATTTGCCTTGTCAGGGGGTTCGATTTCACAGCGTTACAGTGATAGGAAATTTAAATTTGGCAGTTGTAGCTTTCCTGTACTTATCAGACGATGTTGTTTTCCAACTTCGCACTAGGCTTTATGAATACAAACGATCATTAGCTTGTCGAAAATTCGCTGATGGGCCCTCTGTTATAGTATTTTATATAATTTTGCGTGAACTTTACCAATGTGAACAGCCACACGCTGATCGCCATCCGCGTATATACCCCACCAAGGTCAATTGAGGTTTCTCGCAACGAAAAGCGCAGCTACTGTCTCAGGTGGCATTGTGCCTAAAGACAAACCAGCATGAACGCATTAATTGTGTCGTCACAAACCGGAATGATTCTCGTATTTTAACATCACAATTTATAATTTTCTAGGCTAGTGTCTTATAATTTTGCTTCCGCGACCTATTGGAATAATTAATTTTAAATTTAACGGCATTAGTCTTTTAGATTTTTGATCTCATGGAAATTATTAGCAAATTATATGCACACACAGAGATGAAACGTCATGGTTATTGTAAGCGTGCAAAGGATCATACAAGTGCGCCAATATTCAACACAAAATCTTCTAGACGGCCACATTTTAAAACGGATTTTTAGCTAGGGATTGACTAAAGTAAATAAAACTTTGGGCCCGTACTTGATGTGGAGGATCGAGAAAAATGGCGCTGGGAGTAATGTCCTTTTAATTTTAGTTTTCAAAGTAAATCGCCACATGGGTCTTTTAAATAGTCCAAACTTATGAAAATGTTGCAAACACTATTATTTTCTTACTTCTCCCCACGCAAGACACAGTTTATCACCCTCTAGAACCAAAACGGGTAGTTTTGAAAGTCCCCTTATGGTTCTGGAGAGTGCTAACAAAAAAAGTTTGGACGCCTTTTTTATGGGCCACCCTGCATATGCGCAGGATGCACGAAAATAGGGAGAGGGTATTTTCATTTTTTATTAATTTCAAAACACTGTCCAGTCCAATGAGGTAAGAGGGGTTGGGGAATCCACACACTGTTCAAAAGGTTTTAGCGAGCGTTAACCGCTTCTGGTCATCTGCCCGACAAAGCCCTAGGGCTACCACTACAACAATGCACACGATTGTTGAAACTAAAAAGAGGAAAATGCTGGGCTTGATTCCATGTTCGTACCACGATGGAAAAAAGAATAGTCAGAATCGGTTTCATACTGGTTCCAACTTCCCAACTAAGATTACATCAGCTCAGATAAATACCAGGAAATTATCTCCGTAAGACGACGATATCAGTACCATCGGATATTGGTAACACAGCCACCCAACCAACAGGCAAATCTTATGTCCTTGGCAGGATTTTAGAAAGGCTTTAGGAAGAGCTCTGCTTGGCTCAACAATAATTGCCAGTGGCCGGACGTCACTGAGCCCTTGGAACACAAGGTCATACACACCACACCACCTTTTACTACTCACTCTCATCATGAGGTAGGCTACATGCGATTGGGCTTTAGACGGAAGGTCATAGGGGATTACACACGCCTAACTTCAGGACAAATTTATACATTAAAACGGTAATTGCAGCATTCATTTATATGTTTAAATTCTTGGCCCAAATTCTATACTCCGTTATGCAAATTGAAGAATTATGAAAACTATTGCAAGTTTTTCACTTCGTTTGATTTTCCTGTCAATTGAAGGGAATGAATCTTCTACAGTTTTACTTACTGTACTCTGAAATAATGATTAATACAACGAAACATCAAAGAACATTTCAGATTCGTTGCAAATAGGCTACGTAACAAATTATGCAATTTTGGCAATGGGGTGATTTAATTTATTCTTGTTTATTACAATTATAGGTCTCACTCATTGTCTCAATAGGCACTAGTAGAAAAAGAACAATTTTTCGTTGCATACAATACTTTATAGAATAGGCTAAAATTTGAAATATTCCAATTTTGGCAAAATTTCTTGCTACTACAAGTCATTGTTAGCATTGCAGCGTGTAACTGATGAAACGTGTGTGGGCGTAGCTATATGTTTATTTTCCCCCTAAATAGGACAAACATAAATGGTAGGCCTAATAAAATTTGAAAGTCTTGAATTCTTTTTTTCACTATAGAACCCATGCAATGGATTTTAACGGTTCATAATAAGTTTAAAGTTTAAAAAGGCCTGTTGTAATAAATAAGCATTCATCACCTTTTCTCCCATAGTCTTTCAGATTTTGTTCGATTTTTCTGTCAATAGATGGCCTAGACTCGTATGCCTTCTTTTTATGAATAAAGGTTTCACGCCCAAAGACTTATAATTCTAAACCAATTTGTATTGTGATGCTATTCTTCTGGGAAGGTAGGCTACCTTAAATCCTCGTGTACATTTTACAAATTTGGAGAACAGAAATACCACCTCTTGAAGACTAACAATTAATCTCAATTTTCGAAGAAAATCCTATCTTCTTCTTCAGAAGCTCGTCGAAAAACCGGTAAATAGGGCAAACATAAACGGAAGGCCTGATACAATTTTGAAAGTCTAGAATTTTTTTTTTTTTAATGCTGTAGCCTATGCAATGGATTTTCGAAGATATTCCTATCTTCTTCAGTAGTTCGTCGAAAAATGGTGAATAAAGTTGCTACATGTTATTTGGGAGAGTAACGTCACTATTTGATTCGGTGTGCTACCATTGATACCTGGAACGTCAGTAGGCTGCGACTGACGATCTGTAGAGATCAGTGGTAGCGCACCAATTCAAATAGTGACATTACTCTCCCAAATAACATGTAGCAACCTTTATTCACCGTTTTTTCGACGAGCTTCCGAAGCAGAAAATAGGAATATCTTCGAAAATTTAGGAGACCAGTTGTTAGTGCGTCTGCAAGAGGTGGCATTTGTGTTCCCCAAATTTGTAAAATATCCAATTTTAGCCACTGTAGTAGCCGTTGAAAATTCGGTAACTCTGAAAGTTCGTCATTCTTGATAATTCGATTGTTACGCACATTTTCAAAATACTGTACCAGTATTCTTGCAAATTTTTAACAGACCGACGAAGTCTGTCTTCATCAGGTCTAACCTACACAACTCAAACTTTTGGCAACTACATCGCCATTGTGGAAATCAGCGTTCGAAATCTGCGCTCGTGCATGGCGTGGCCTCCTATACTTATCGTGCTGGTTCATCAACTGCTTCGTGAGTCACTTGGAAAAATCATCTCTAAGGAGGAAACTAATCCCCGGATTGGATGGGCCTTGCGTGCTCATCAAAACGGCGTCATTTTTTGTAAGAATACTGGTACAGTATTTTGATTCTGAAAATATGCGTAACAATCTGTTTTCAACTATCGAATTATCAAGAAGGTACTAGTAGCCTAACCGTTTACCGGCATTCAATAACATTTGTAGCCTGGGCCACTGGTTGAAAATCAAGCCATTTTGATTCAGCTACAACTAGAGACCAGCTAGCCTACTACGAAATTTAGAAAAAAGATTTTACAATATCACTCAGTACACGTAGCCTAGAACATGTCTTGACATGTGACGGACATGCTCTTCTATAGAATTTTATCAAAATCCAGCCATTTTGAGCCAGCTACAATTAGAGACCCGGCTACTATTAATTCGTGATTGACAAAACACCCGGCTACAATTAGAAACCAGTCACAATAGAGGACCCGGCCGCAAATAGAGAATTTACGGTAAGTTAAAAATGAACACATATGTGAAAATTGGGAAAATCTTGTATGCAACAAACTGTAATACTTCTTACTGCATTTGTACAAGGCCTAACTGTGAAATAGGCTAGAGCCAAAATCCAAGAAATGACAAAACCTACGAGCTAAAAATTGCTGAAATTGGCCTAGGTTACTAACGGCCTATAATTCGAAATTTGCAAGACTGAGAAGACTCAAAACTAATAAACTAGCTGGCCAGTACAAAACCACGAGATAGGCTACTGCCCAGTTTGTAGCATTGGTATTTGTTTCAGTTGGGGCCCAGACCGAGAGTTTTCCGTCGACAACATTTAATTTGTTACTGGCTGTACGCGATCGACATTGCCCTTCACACTGTCGACTTTTCATTACTGTCGTGCAAAGAATGAACTTTTGCCCTATCATGTGGAGTGGATTTTACGATAACACAAGCCATATATGTAAAGAAAGGTGGTGATTGTTGGTACAAACCGCAGAAGCAGAAAGTTTTAATATTTCAGCAGCCAGGACCCCTAAAATAATGGTCAGTTTGATGCCAGATGGCACACCCACAAAGATGCACAGCAAGGTTTACCTCAGCTGGCTTTGCATCGGTGTGTTCGGCATTCCCGGTAGATGGCCAACGCTCTCCACCACGCACACGACTGCGTAAAGACGATAGCTTTGGCGCTGAAGCGCTTTAAACAAATTTGCTACAAGTAAAATAAGTAGGGATGCAGTGTGCAATTACATTTGTGTTGATATTTACAAGATTCAACTTTAAAGCTTCTTTGGTAGGTTGCCTCTTGGCTTTACATTGGTGCTTGCTGGCGACGCGAGACTATCGCGACATGTCATGTAACGTTCATTTACTGCGTTGTGATCAGCTGTAACAAGGTCTGCTTTCACCGTCTGCCGACCCTCGCCTGTGGTTCAGTGCAAGCATTTTGAATTTTGACGCATTGTAATGGCAAAATTTAAGAGGCCAAATCGACTCAAACCTATTTTCATTGCCTTTGGATAAATGCAAACAAACCTATTCTCGCTCAGGACATTTGATTGCCTATGCGGGAATTGAACCCTACACCTTTTCGAGTAGGCTGCTAAAGGCTAAAGCTCTACCGCCAAGCCATAATCCTAGATCGAACAGTACCATATTAGGAGTGTCAATATGGCTTACCAGTGGAGTTTCGGCCATTGGTCCCAAATGTCAATCTGAGGTCAATGCTCAGGCAGTTCCTTCCGGTAAGGCGTGCGACCCGTTGAGAACAGCGTTTGCAACATTTACACAGGTTAGAGTTAATGTCGCAAAATCATCCCGCACGAAAGAAAAATACAAGAAAATAATTGTGCTGGCAACATTTACATAGGTTTGAACTACTGTCGCAAAACGGAGTCGTACAGGAAAGCCAACATGGGGTGTCCAAAAGCAAACTGAAATAGGTTTGCATTTATATTTTGAATTTGAAGGGAAAGACTAGGTTTAGCTTAAATTTAGCAAAATTAAGTAGGAATCCTGTATTTTTCCTCGAGGAAAGGACTAGCGTATTCAGAAAAATTATTAACAAGTCCTGCATTTGGAATTTTGAGGGCAAGACCAGCAAAACTATAAATAAATCACGGTATTTTGAAAACACTAGGCAGGTTAACGAGACGGTTTTCCGCCACAGCTGTCTCTTAGCAACATTTTATAGACTCCACAAGTTAAAATTTTCACGCTCTGCAGGCAGATGTTTTACCTCCAATACATTTTAATTTGTTTTATTAATATTTAAAACGGTTAAAAAAATATACAGGACACCCAATAGCCTTGAGCGACATGTCCACCCCATTTGAAACACATTGCAGAGCAACAACACGTCCATGCGTAGCAATCGTTCAATTCAACCGTTCTTGCAACATTTGAGCGCGATTTTGAGCGCTTATTTGTTGAAATTTAAAGACAACGTGTCTAAAAACAACCACAGTCTTTAAAGAGAAGCTAGGACAAAAAAAAACTAGACAACAAAAACCCATTAGCTCCTGAACTTATGGTAAGTGAAGTGAAGTGTAGCGACTACAAAAACAAGTCCGAACTAGACTTCCTGTTTTTGTTCGTAAACGAATTTTTGAACATTTATTGGTGGAAATGCTCACGATTTATCATCATAATTCACAATTCCGACATATTTCTACAATTATAAAATGCTAAACTACAAAAATCAACGTAATCTGGTCACCTTGAGAGTTAGGCTTATCCTTTCAAAACCCAATCTAGGACACCACAAATCGTACCAGACACTTCGTTCGCTTGTTTTAAAATGCGTATCAAATTTTTAAAAATGGCTTACCTTCGGCTTGTACAGCCATCTTCGGATAGAATACATCTTCACTTTTCCAGTTTTTAACTAATTCTAGTTTCTTTCACACGTCTAGATGCTGTACGAAACCACATTACAGCTCAAGTTTAAAAACAGCAGCCAACTCCAAGCACAAAGTTTTCGTTTTATTACAGACAACACTAGAAGAGTGACAGAACTGAGCATGCGTGGTTGTGCCCCCGTGACGTCACAGTTGCGTCAGCTCACGTCACGAGAACAAGTTCTAATTAAATACTTTTTAATATTAATTTACTGTGATTTATTTGATATTTATTATTATTAGTAATAAGTATTTGTGTATTTATTCATGATTATAAACGTCTTTGTTATAAACTGATAGAAAATCCATCTTTCGAAAAAATGACGACTTACAGCGCTTCGAAATTAAAATTCGAATCTGTACGACGCTACAACTAGAGAACAAAAAGACGTTTAGAACATCAAAAATAAAAGAAATTCTGTAATAAATATTGCATACCGTTCCTGTATGAATGGAAGAGGAGAAAATTAGACTGTGCATATATATTTTATTTAGCTCGCACTAGAGCTATTAGATATAGGATTACGGCCGCGCTGAACTGAAACAGAAACTTTTTTTTTAAACAACTGTTTTTTTTTAGCACTGTTATTTAAATAAGCCTTATTTATTTGAAAGCTGTACTTTTAATTACAATAAATTATAGAAGGTGAATTAGAATGATTTGAAAGAAGCGTGTTTCTAAATTAAGAAGAAGTGTTTAGCTGTTTTACACGATTTCACACGAGCGCCTTAACCAGCATCAACACCACCCTATAATGTCTAAGAGTTAAAGCGCTCTTGACAAACATGTAAAACGCTGCTGCTAAAGCAACAAACAACCGAAACCGAATCTGACATCTTGCTCAGGCTTTTATTTATTTATTTATTTATTTGTTTTTTCAACAGTGTACAGTGAGTGAATTTACGGAGGTTAATATAAACAGCAAGCTTTTAATAGAAGTAGAATTAAACAACACTTATTCTCCACGCGACTTCTGGCATTCTGAAAAAAAGCCACTCCAAAGATCTTTTAAATTAGCTAGTAACACCACGCAAGAAATAATGTGTTTTAAATTGAGGCCGTTAAAACCGACGAGCCCATAATAGTGGAACAAGATTTGTACATTCATGGAGATATTTAAAATGTTTTAGCACTTTGCATGCAAAGAAAGGATGTATACGTTCTTACTGCAGAATGCAGATTTTATCGTGCAACAAAATATAGCTGTCGTTTACCCCAATATGGCGATTTTTAATTTGCAACCCTTTGGCTCCCTAAAAGATAACACTGAAAAAACTGAAATTTTGAAATAAAATACAAAGCTACTAGCAGCGCGCCGAAAAATTAACGGCGGCGGGCAGCGGCGGCGTGCCGAAATTTTTTTTTATCGGCAACAGCGTGCGGAATTTCGGGAAAATCATCGGCGGCGGCGGCGTGGCGTGGCGGCGCACGGGTCTAGGTTAAAGACTGGTTGTCACCTATGACCGTGCCGCCATCTAGTGGCCGCGAACCAGAACGTGAAAAGTGAAAACAAGGCCAGCTCGGATACAACTGTGTTCCTCGCGTAGTGAACGAGAAACGCAGCTTCAAACCCAGTTGGCCTTACGTGAAACGTGAACGCCATGAGTGAAATGCCGCTCTATATAATTTATTCATTCAATGAGTGAAACGGTTGACCGGCAAAAGAATATATATATTTAAAGGTACATTCTTGCCAACACCATTTTTCTCGATCCTTGTCCTATATCAGCCATGTGCAGCTCTCCACCCGCGCATGTTACCGTCGCACCGTTTCGCTAGACTTGGCGTAGTAATACAAGGCCAACTGAGATAGTAGATGCGTTCCTCCCAGCTGGCCTTGTGCCTAGTAGACTATACTACTACTACTACTACTATTCCAAGGTCTTTGATTTCGCAGCAATGCAAAAATTGTGTGAATTGTGTCGTCACAATGCAGACTTGCATTTGGTGAACCGTCAGACAACCTAGCGCCATCTATTGGCAGGCAAATCGAACAAAATTATAAAAAAAAAACGTGAACGTACTGATGAGGGTATTTAAAGTGGCACTATCACCGATTGAAAGCAGACGAATTCTGACAACATCTAGCGCTACGTAGTACCATCTAGCGTTTGCGTGCACCAAGTGAAGGAATGCATAACGGCATTTCTTTTAACAAAACAAACAAGCCACGACATCCTTAATTATTGATTGAAAATTTGGTTCATCCTCGTGCACCTGCGAGCAAGCTATAAAAGTAAACAATATCAATGTCGCTAGATGGCGCCACGGTATTTTCGTTCGCATTTCAATCGGTGATAGTGGCACTTTAAGTCCTGCTACCATCGATATAGTCCGAATCTGTGAATTATTATACGTTTCAGTGTAAAATTAGGGAATGGAGGGGGCGAGGGATGATCGTGTAACTGGAAAATTGCAAAATTAGTACATAAACAGTATAACAATATAACGGAAAATCATCTATCACGAAATTCGTAAATGGACAATCCTCTAACATCCCTGCTTTGCTCGCGCTGCCACGCTCGCTACGGGCTGTACATATAACGTCAGAAACCGCATCCATATTATTATCAAGTTAGACGTTTATCCATTATGCGAATATCTATTATACGCCATTCTGTATAGATAATTTTCCAGATTTTTTTAGGTAGTTATTAGACAGTTATTCCATTAGATGATTTTCCAGGTAGACTTGCGTCCGACACCCGGAATGGAGAGGAAGAACTCAAGTGTTTCGTGGCAAACACAAATATTATGCGACTGGTTTTCAGCACGGCAGATTTTAAGAGGAACCATGAGCAGCATGGTCAAAATGAAAACGACACGAAAGCAAGAACTGGTTGTGTTTAAAAACTCATGAAATTAAATAAATTGAACTGAATTAAAACAAGCGAGGCTAAACGCAACCGTCTTCTGTACACTTCCGCCACTTTCTGCCAACTTCCGCTTCATACTTCCGGTTTTTTTTTTATTCATTTTAACTCATTTTTGGATGCTGAATGTAATGGTGAAATCACAATGCTGCCGCTAGTGTAAAACTTGCCACTGTCACCAAGGAAAATGTTTAGGCGCACACCTCTATCACCCACGGCAACAGCGATCTCCATCTACATAATTAGAAGATGGAAGTAGGATCAAACGAAAGATAATTAAATTTCGCTTTTAATAGGCCTATTTTCATCGCTGTAACTTGATATTATGACCCTCAAATAAGCGAAAGAACCTGAAAAACTAACGTCAAATTCGTTTGTTTAAACCCTCTTCATGTTTGTTCATGACGTCATAGTTTGTTCATGAAAACCTCCTCGAGCGAAGAGAGATGATCTGGAAAAGGAATCACGGAAGAGAACGTATTTTGCAACACACCACATATACATCTTAAAATTGGTTTTGTATTAACAAATGAATTATGAATTCATGCATGGAAAAATCAAAACAATAGATTTGATTTTAAAACGGTGTCAAACATTCGTATTTCTGAAGAATGGAAGGAAGGAAGGAAGGAACGAATTAAGAATAGATTGGAAAAATGGAAAAGAGGAAGAAAGGATGTGAGAATGAAGGATGAATGGATGGATGGAAGGAAGGATGGAAGAAAGGCAGGAAGGATGTGAGAATGGAAGGAAGGAACAAATTAAGGACGGATGGAAGGAAGGACGTATGGATGGAATGTAGGATGGAAGGAACGACAGAAGAATGGATGGAAGGAAAGAAGAAATGATGGATGGATGGATAGAAGGATAGAAGGAAGGATGGATGGATGGATGGATGGATGAAAGGATAGAAGGAAGGATGGATGGATGGATGGATGGAAAGAAGGATGGAAGGAAGTAAGAAAGGAAGGATGGATCGAAGGAAGGATGGAAGGAAGGAAGGAAGGTTGGATGGATAGAAGGAAGGATAGATGGATGGAAGGAGGGATGGGTGGAAGGTAGGAAGGAAGGATGGAAAAAAGGATGGATGGAAGGATGGGTGGACCTGAATGTGTATCAACTGACTTGATGCATGGAAAAAACAGACCCATAGATCTGGATTTGAAATGGCATCATTTTCTTGGATTCTGAAGCACGGCAGTGCGTGGATTGAGCGAGCAAAGCGAGCAATTTCCACGTAAACTGAAACTTTTCAATGTGTGTCTCGCTTTGCTCTCGCAATATTTCATCTCTCACCTTCGTAGGAGATTACATCTGACGTTCGGCAGATGATTCTCCAAAAGTAAAACAAGAAAACCCATATAAAGTGTATACTAACACAAATTACAAGTGTGTGTGGTTCTTGGTGGTTACATTGATTCAGTCACGTATCCGAGGAAATGTTTGCGCTGATTGAGTGAGCGAAGCGAACGAAAATCAGCGTTTGTCATCAGAAACAGCGCTTTTCTGATAAATTGCTTGATCTTTTTGCTTGACTTCTTGGACGTAAAAAAAAATAATATTGACCTCTCTTAATAACCGATATCGCATTCTACACTCTTATAATTTGCTTGATCATTTTTTATGTGGAAGGTCTGTCTGTATCGTAAGTGTTGCAGCAAGAAAGCTCCTCGAGCGCAGCGAGACGACGCGGAATGAGCGAGCGACTCAGCTAGTTGTTATAATCCAAATGTATAATCTATAGCAAAAGTCTACAGTAACCATCACCAGTGTAGATTAAAAATGTGTTAGCTTTTGGCCTAGTTTTATATTTTTTGCTTAATGTTCAGCTTTTAAGCTTAATTTTTGCCTGTCGCTTTAACTTCATAAGTATGCAGCTAACGGAGAATGGGGTTCGAGTAGTAGGCCTATTCATTCAGGCAACACGGTGTCGAGACTTCACGTTGCCATGGCAAGTGCTTTTAGGGTTAATACACGTCGTTAACGAATTCCCTTTTTTTTACGGTTGCTTGTCTTTCTGTAGTGGTTAAATGCTATGATTAAATGTTATTATTTCATTGAGTTAAGTCGAAATCCCTATTGTCTATTAGGAAGCAACGATTTTTTAATTTTCCGTGCTTTGTAAAGTAAACCTGAGCAGTGTTGAATACGCAACGGACGGATACAGCTTTTACTGCACAGAAGACTAATCTGTAGAAGTTGATCACTGTCAACAATGGACCACAAATCGGGATATCGAACGGCAAGTTAATGAAATTCTTGAAACTGCGCAGTGGGCTAAGAAATTTAAAAAATTTTTCATTTAATCTTCGCAAAACTCGGTGAATTAACTTGGGGTTCGTTATCACGTCATCAAACGGCACGAACTTGGCAGAAATTCGTAACAAGTTTTATTTTGGGCATCTTACGTCAACGTAACATAGCAAATCTCAAGGGTAGAGTTAACAGAGAGATACAGAAACCAATTTTGCCAAATTATTGGCCAAAAAATAACATTTTTTAATTTGAAAATTAAGTTATTTTAAATGAAGAAAAATCCAAATAAACAAATACCACGACGCTACGACGGGTGTGTATTTATTTACATTATTTTAAATTTATTATTTATTTTTTCATGTTCCCAAAAAATGTTCAGCCTGGTTTTGAAAGAACCTTGACGTAAAACTTTATCGGGCAATTATTTCCATCGCTATTTTCCACGCTCCACGTGGCCTCCACTTTACGATTTTGAGTCATCTTTGTGATACACGGGAATTATCTAATCAATCCATTACACAAAAAACAAACGGTTCCGCAACACTGTTACTAAGAGAAGAACTATTAAAAAAAAAACAGTCAAAAGGAGGCTCACGGTGAAAAAATCTTTTATCAATGTGAATGATAAATCTAGACACACGCTAGTGTGTCAGCCACTGCCAATTAGATGAGATTATTAACTGTTACATACTCAGCTGTTGGCCGATACATTGCTGTTGTAAATTAGAACACACACTAGTGTGTCGCCCGCCAAGATTCAATAATGACAGTAAGTCCGTCCTATACAGATAACATATATGCATGCAAGTCAAAAAGAATACGGTAGCAATGAAAAAGGGTGAGCATGTTCATTTTTAGCACGGTAACAATGAAAAGGGTCAACTTTGTTCATTCTTTCCACGGTAGCAATGAAAAAGGACATTTTTATTAATTTTTCTACATAAAAATGATGAAATTTAAATATTCACATAATGTTAAATTTAAAAGTGGGCTCATGATCGCAGGGATATGATAGCAAAAAACGAAGGAGACGCACAGGTGGGGGTGGAGGGAGCACCAAAAAGCTAGCTCGCCCGGGTGCAAAATTGATCACTGTAGAGCATCTCTGCAGTGCTCACGCAGATACAGGTGCCCAAGTGCACAACACAGAGCTATCAAATTCTTCATTCCAGGGCCATTCAGACCTCCTCTATACATATTCAGGGTGGTCCAAAAGTCCGTTGCACCCCAGCAAAAGCCCTACAGAATTGGAATTAGGCACCTGACTCATAGGACTTTGTTTTGTCCCTAAGATGGGGGCCACCCACTGAGCTTGCATTGGGGCGCCCTGCCCCCCTCAACCTCCAAATATAAAATTTAACTTTTTTCCTGTGAGAAATAGACGTTTGGTTCCAACGGGGGAAATATGCGCATTGCCCAAACAACGTGACCGAAAACGGCATGCTAATTGGATAAACGGGATGCGTTTTATTACATCTTCAATGTAGCCCCCACGACCACTTGAGTGCTTCCCGTACAATTTCCTGCACCGTGCAGGGAAGCCTCATGACAAGACTACCAACTGAGCGCTAGAGATTTTTCATGCTTTTTTCCATCCCGAAGGTTTGGAAAACATGAATTTCCTATCCCGAAGGTTTAGGCAATCCCGCAGGCCCCCAAAATATGTAACTACTCAGGGAATGGGCGAGAGGTTTCAAGTTCAAGAACTCAATTCCAATTCATTCCTTACTGTATGGCTAGGGGTCCATACACAGAGTACCACATATTAGGCATCAGCCAGAATTTATCCTTCTAACTGATCCTGTAGGCTCCAGAGGTTCTGACCGTTCAGTCAGAACCCCAAACACCAATTAGCTCGAACTCACGATTCTGTCCCGTTTTATACCCGCTCGGGCCGGGGCAGAACAATAGGCTCTTGCCTGAGGCAACAGGCAAACAAGCTCAATCCGGTTCCGACTGGATTCGCAGCGTACCCGTGCTGACACCTGGTGGCTGGCAGCAGTCCAATTCCTGAGTCTGCAGTAATTGGAAGGCTGGCAGGCCACCATGATTGAGGCAAGCCGAACTACGAAGTGTAAGCTCCGTGAGTTGCCCGCTGTCGTTCATGTAAGCCCGTTACAGTATATGTATGCAAGTAAAATGCTTCGGTACGGCTTACCGGTAGGACTACGGCCTTTGGTTTCAAAGATCGTGGTTTGAAATCCCTGCTCAGTCAGTCTGACATTTAAGTTCAAAAGGCAACGTAAATAAGGTTTGCATCCGTATTTATTTAACACTCCTCTAGTGGATTTGGCTATCGTCCTGTTTAATCCCTAATTTCACGCTTTATTGTGTGTTCCATTCGATCTGACTTGCATTGGTGTGGCGCGCAGACAAGCGTCCCTCCACAGTGACGATAGCCAAATCCACTAGAGGAGTGTTAAATAAATACGGATGCA